>CAUYRH010167283.1:0-55004 GCA_963574655.1 Perodicticus potto | reverse complement strand
AAATTTAAGAGGAATGTCTCTTTTTGGCTTAAAATGGATCATCTCTGGCCTGGGGTTGGGAGAAGAGTCAAGTATGGTGGTTAAAAAAATTCTAGTACTTCCTAGGCCTCGATTCCATGAATGGACTGTGTCCATTCATTGATACATTCATTCACTTTGCCCCGGCGGAAGGGACTGTCTTCGTTCATTGATACATTCATTCACCTTGCCCCCTGCGGAAGGGACTGTGTTCATTCGTTTCCTGGCCAAGGAACCCATACACCTATATATACCCAGAGACTAAAAGCCTAAAGGGGGAGATGGAGAAAGACCGGGAGAGAAACGGAGAGAGCTTTTCTCTCCCCACTTGAGTTCTCTCTCAACCAGGAGCTTTAGTGTTTTCTGTACTCTTTTCTGTAAATAAATTCTGTCTTACCACTGGGGGGGGGGGGGGAAATTCTAGTACTCTGGGAGGTCAAGGCAAGTGGATTGCTTGAGCTAAGGAAGACCAGCCTAAGCAAGAGTGAGACCCCTATCTCTAAACAATAGCTGGGCATTGTGGCAGGCACCTGTAGTTACAACTACTCAGGATGCTGAGGCAAGCGGAATGTTTGAGCAGAAGAGTTTGAGGTTGGTGAACGCTGTCTCAAAAAATGAAAAGGGTCCAGAGTATCCGGGTTTAAATTTTGACTTTACAACTGACAAGTTGAGAGATCTTGAGAAGACTACTTAACATCAGTTTGCTCAACTTCCCAAATGTAATCTGGAATGGCAACAGATTAGTATATAAGTGGGTGTCGTGTAAGGCAGGCTACTGGGGACACATGATCAATGTAGTGGGTTGACTAGAGTCCCAGCCTCACTCCAAATTCACATGTACCAGGAACCCTAGAATATGACCTTATTTGGAACATGGGTCTTTGAAAATATGATTAAGGTCAGGATCCAAATGAGATGATAATAGATTAGGGTGGACTCTAAATTCAATAAAAGGAGTTCAGAAGAGTTAGAAAAAGGATGCTAATCATCAGGGAAACACAAATGAAAACCACAATGAGATATGGCAGAGCTCCAGTGAGAACGTCTTTCAGCAAAATGCCCCTAAGCAAAAAATGCTGGCATGGATGTGAAGAGCTAGGAACACTTACACACTGTTGGTGGGACTGCAAACTAGGACATCCTCTACGGAAGGTAGTATGAAGATACCTCAGAGAACTAAAGGAGACCCATCATTTGACATAGCAATCTCATCACTGTGTGTTTATAAAAAAGATACCAGCAGGGCGGCGCCTGTGGCTCAGTGAGTAGGGCTCTGACCCCATATACTGAGGGTGGCAGGTTCAAACCCAGCCCCGGCCGAGCTGCAACAAAAAAATAGCTGGGCGTTGTGGCCCACGCCTGAAGTCCCAGCTACTCAGGAGGCTGAGGCAAATTGGCTAAGCCAAAGAGATGGAAGTTGCTGTGAGCTGTGTAATGCCACGGCACTCCACCAAGGGTGATAAAGTGACACTCTGTCGCTACAAAAAAAAAAAAAAAAAAAGATACCAGCACTTGAATGCTTATAGCAGCACAACTCACAATTGCAAAAATGTGGAAGCAGGCTTGGCACCTGTGGCTCAAGCGGCTAAGGCACCAGCCACATACACCTGAACTGGTGGGTTCGAATCCAGCCCGGGCCCACCAAACAACAATGATGGCTGCAACCAAAAAATAGCCGCGCACTGTGGCAGATGCCTGTAGTCCTAGCTGCTTGGGAGGCAGAGGCAGGAGAATCACCTGAGCCCAGGAGTTGGAGGTTGCTGTGAGCTGTGATGCCACAGCACTCTACCCAGGGTGATAGCTTGAGGCTCTGTCTCAAAAAAATAGAAATAAATAAAAAAGTAGAAGCAATCCAAGTGCCTGTCAATACATAAATGGATTAATAAAATGTGGTGTATATATACACATATGTATGCTGTGGAATACTACTCAGCCATAAAAAATGGTGAACTAATACCTCTTGTATTAACCTGCATGGAACTGGAGACCATTGTTCTCAGAGAAGTATCACAAGTACGGGAAAACAAACACCACATGTACTTGCTATTAAATCGGAAATAATTGATCAGCACTTATGTGTATATATGGAAATAACACTGGAAATGAAAGTGGTGGGAGAGGGGAGAAGGGGGTGGGTAAATTCCCACCTAATGGGTACAATGCACTATCTGGGTGATGGGCACACTTATAACTAACTCAAATGTACACAAGAAATTTGTGTAACCAAAATGTCTGTACCCCCGTAATATTCTAAAATTAAAAAGAAAAATAGAAAAGGAGAGACACAGAGACGCAGAGAAGGTAGTGTGAAGATGGAGGCAGAGTTGGATGGGATATGTCTACAAGTCTAGGAAGGCCAAAGGTGGCCAGCAACTCCCAGAAGCTGGGAGAGAGGGAAGGAGTGATTTCCCTCTCAGGGCCTCCCAATCTCCCTGCCAAGCCGACTCTTTGATTTTGGACTTCTAGCTTACAGAATGATGAGAGAATAAATATTTGTTACGTGAAGACACCGAGTTTGTGGTGTTATTGTGTCTGCCCTAGTAAATTAACACAGTAAGTCACTGTCTCCTGTATGGGACAGGGTGAGCGAAGGGCCTCAACAGCTGAGCTAAGGTCCTTAAGGGTTTTGATAATAAGGCCTTCAAGAGCCCAGGAGGCAAGAGAGACAAATTATCTCCGGAGAGGAAAGGCCTCAAGTAAGGAGCAGCTGTTAAGTACACAAAGAGTAGACTGAATTTGACAGGCAGAAATGGAGGGAGGAAATTTGGGAGGGAAGGATAATTCCAAGCAGAAGGAAATCCTGGAGGAATGCAGCAGAGGTGACAAAGCTCAAGATGCTCAAAAGATATCAAGTGGTCCAGCTTGGCAGGAGTCTGCTTAGGGAAAGCAGTCGGGGATAGGTTAGTGTTAGATGGTCCCCAAAACAATGTGTGTATATTTTAATATCTTTGTATGCCACAGAAATTTTGGGGTGGTATCAAGATCCTCCAGCCTAGTACTGTTATTTTATATATAGAAAAGGAAATTAAAAAATCAATTTAGTTTTCTCAACGTCAGATAGCTAAGTCTGTAAAAGAGCCAGGGGTAAAGTCTGGACCTTTTTGTTGTGTAGTCAAGGTACCTCACAGTAAATCTGTCTTTTAAATATTCTTTCTCCTTTGGCCTAATTTTTAAAAATTTTACTACTAAATATAAATTAACTGTTACTTGTTGAGCTCCAGTTATTTATATTCAATATTAGCTACCTATCTGGTTATGGCTTAGAAACACACACAATAAATCTTTTCATAAAAATTCTTAGTGGTGTTGCTGGGCACCCTCCCAACATTCCCCTCCATCTTTCCTAACCCTAGCCTGTGTCTTCTAAGTCTAGAAAAATCACCATTTTAAATGTTTTATTTTAAATACTATGTTACATATCAAGTGTTTCAGTATGGGAGATCATAAACAGAAAGGTGATCCATTATCTCACTGCTTGGTTGATTCTTTTAGACTTTTACTTTTTTGAAACAAAAGTACAAATACATGGTAAGAAAATTCAAGTACGACAGGAACACACTGTAAACAGTAAGCAGAAACTTCCCTTCGTTTGCTCTCAGGTCTTTCCACAAATACATATACATGTGTATCAACAAAGAATTCTTTTTTTTTTTTTTTTGAGACTTAAATTAATCCACAAGAAAAAAATCAACAATCCCATACATCAATGGGGAAGAGAGATGAACAGAACCTTCTCTAAAAAAAATAGACGAATGGCTAGCAAACACATGAAAAAATGCTCATCATCCCTAATTATTAGAGAAATGCAAAGCAAAACCACAATGAGATATCATCTAACCCAGCGAGAATGGCCCATATCACAAAATTTCAAAACTGCAGATGCTGGCGTGGATGTGGTGAAAAAGGAACACTTTTACACTGCTGGTGGGACAGCAAACTAATACAATCTTTTTGGAAGGAAGTATGGAGAACCCTCAAAGAACTCAACCTAGACCTCCCATTTGATCCTGCAATCCCATTACTGGGCATCTATCCAGAAGGGAAAAAAATCCTTTTATCATAAGGACACTTGCACTAGACTGTTTATTGCAGTTCAATTTATAATCGCTAAAATGTGGAAACAGCCTAAATGCCCTTCAACCCAGGAATGGACTGGCAAGCTGTGGTATATGTATACCATGGAATACTATTCAGCATTTTAAAAAATGGAGATTTTGCAACATTTCTGTTAACCTGGACGGAGGTGGTACACATTATTCTTAGTGAAGCATCACAGGAATGGAGAAGAATGAATCCTATGTATTCAACTTTGATATGAGGACAATTAATGACAATTAATGACATGGTGGGGCATGGGGGAAGGAGAGATCAGACAAAGAAGGAGGGAGGGGGTGAGGGAAAGTAAAAGAAAAAAAAGAAAAGAAAATAGTGACTAATTCTCACATGAATTGGATTTAATTTGACCACAGAACATTACTTAAACATTAATTTTTAATTCAACTTGTTAATATGTTGTTTAGGATATTGCATCCTCATTTACAAATGAAATATGTCTGTAATTTCCCTTTACAATAATATACTTTTTCCAATTTTAATATCAGGTGCATCTAGATTAAAAAAAAATGGTTGCTTTTTCAGGGAGGCCTCCCAAGATCTCCCAGGTTGGCTTAATCCAGAAGCCTGGTTTTTCCTCATGGTAAATTTCATATTCATCATTACATACTGGATGTTTAATATATACTATGAGAATGTTGAATGAGTGTTTATTACATAAAAAGTTACTTAACCTTAAAAAAATAATAATAATTTGTCTTTGTCTCTGAAATAAGAACTCCAAGTGACTGAAAGCCCCGTTTGTCTCATTCTTCACTGAGTTCCAAAAGCACAGGTGAGTAAAAACTCATGGAATATCTGGTGAATGAATGGTGTAGATTTAAAATTATCAAATATGCCCATGTCTGTAGTCCCAGCTACTCCAGGGGCTGAGGCAGGAAGATCCCTGAAGCCCAGTAGTTCAAGTCCAGTCTGGGCAACGTAGGGAGATTCGTCTCTTAAAAAGATAATAGTTTGTGCTGTGCCCATAGCTCAGTGGGTAGATACAGTATTTGGTTCAAACATAATCCCAAATCCTCCTGCAGAAGATAAACAGGCACTTGAATAAGAAACAGTAACTAAATGTGGATTTCTCATACTAGTTTGAAATTGATGTGATAACTTGTAAGGAGATTGAATATAAAAATTGAATCCTTTTTAGACTTATTTTTGCAATCTTTATGAACTTTTTCCACTCTTGATTACATTCTCACTTACCTGCTTTCTTTCATTTATTTAATCAACCATTCACTTTCCAAATATTGATTGCTCACACTGCCAAGCACCATGCTAATAATCCTTCTCTCTCAATGGCCACACCCACCTTCCAGCACAATCCTGCTGGGCATTTTAGGCTGGCCCTTACCTTCAAATTCTCTGGGACTTGTATTACAGAAGTCTCTAGCATGGCAACAACCTTCAGCCAGAGATGAGGACAGTTCATATATAGAATCTTATGGAGTGTCAGCTTATGTATTAATTTGCTGAACAACAATCAGTCCAGCCCTTGGATTTATATAATACTGTACTGGATTTTTAAACACTTTCTTCAATATACTTTCTCCTTTATTTACAGAGATATTTATCTCAGTACCCACTTTTCAGAGGTTATAGGCACCTAATCAATGAAAGTATCTTCTCTTTAGACTGCTGGGGGGATGCTCCTAGAAAAAGAATTTTCTTTCTTGTCCTAATATCCACCTTAATTGTAAAAGCATGTGTTCCTTATTATTTTTTAAGTTTACAATGACATCATTAAATACCTCAGTGTCTCATATTTCATTGTTCTTACCTTTTGGGGAAAACAGGCAAAGGAACCCACAGTAGAAAATAGTTTTCCCTCTGGGAAAAGAAAGAGAGGTGTGTAAGGAAGCTGAGCTTAAAACTAAGTTGCTTGAGGCTGGAGGTTCAGCTCTCTCCTTAAACATTATTCTGTTCTACCTTCAAGGCTCAATAAATGAAGCAAAAAATTACGCATGGACACAAGTAAAAGTTTTTGCACTGGACTTGTTGGTCCGGTTTTCCTCTTAATTTCCTTGCCCTCTCTGTCTTTATCCATTAATTCTCCCCTTCCCAGTACTCAGACTCTCCACTCAATTCTTCCCCCTGTCCTTTCCTCCACTTCCGGCTACCATCCTCGTCCTCAGCGTCCGCTGTCCACACCAGATTGGGGAGCTCGGCGGGGCTCCCAGCTAGTTTGAATCCAAGCTCCGGGGTGTAGGGGTGATTCTGCTAGGAGGTGGGAAGTGCACTCCCTTCACTGGTGATCTCAACGCAAATTTGCCCAGAGCTCTCTGGCGAGAGTGCTGTCAGGTTTTACTATTTCCCAATCGTTTACTCGCCAAGCTCTCTGGTCCATGCGCCTCGGGGATGCGCCCCGCACGCTGAAGCTTCATTCAAAGGCAGGGCAAGGCGGCCCACGAGGTTGGGATTGCGGGATGTGAATGACCTCCAGGCCACTTCCTCCTCCTCCGCGCCCTTCCTCCACTCCTCCAGCCACCTTCGCGTAAACAAAACTGCCCCCAGGGCGGGGAGAGGTCTCGTTCTTTCTGCGCTCTCCCTCGCAAAGGGTTAATTTTTCCGATCGCACGAGGGGGAGGAGATTTCCCTGTAGACGAGTAAAAAGGGTGATGGACAAACGTGCAGGCACTAAGACCGCAAGGCATTCATTTCCTCCTACGGTGGATGCGGACGCCGGGAGGAGGAGAGCCCCAGAGAGAGGACCTGGGAGCGGAGGCGCAGGCAATGCTCAACCCTGGATGTAGCTGAGAGGCTGGGAGAGACCGACCGCCAGAGACCGAGCGGCGAGGGGAAGACCCAGGGGGGTGGGTGGGGGAAGCAGACAGGAGAGCACTCGAAATCAAGCGCTTTACAGATTATTTTATTTTGTGTAGAGAACACGTAGCGACTCCGAAGATCAGCCCCAATGAACATGTCAGTGTTGACTTTACAAGAATATGAATTCGAAAAGCAGTTCAACGAGAACGAAGCCATCCAATGGATGCAGGAAAACTGGTAAGTGATGCTTTCGCCTGATACTGTTCTCGGCAGCCCTGCGCGTGTTCCAGGAGTGCCTTCATGTCGGTTTCCTCCGTCCGGGGGTGAGTGGACCGATGAATCGCGGGCAGCCAGCCGATCGCTGAGTTCTTAGGTCTCCCGGTGCAGGAGGCACCGGGGCTGCATGAAGCGCGGTCTGGGGGTGCCCCTGTGTGAACCGGGGCTACTCGGGCATCTTTTATGTAGATTATATAACATAGAACATATATGTGTGCTAGAGTGATTGTCTGCGCGGCAGGGAAGGCAGGGGAGATGCCTCAATCCAGATACCCCACCTTTGCCACCTCCTGGTTTTTATCTACATTTGGGTTTTCGTGCTCGGCCTCCCACAGCCGGAATGAGAAAGGCAGTGAGGGGGACCCCGTCTCCCGCCCGCCGCGCTCGCGCTGGTCCTCGCCCTCTCCCCATTTCGCGTGTCCTTCCTTTCCCCTTGCAGCTCTCCTACTTCACCGTCCTCCGGCTGCCGCTCCCCAGCCGGATGCCCCCTTTCCGGGACCCCTTTCCCCACGCGGATCCCTTTCCGGTTTCATAAAAGAGACGGAGTGGGAGGGAGAAGAGGAGGGGACAATGAAAACAGTAATAAATGAATGAAACCGAGCGAGTGGAGCCACGCCATGATTAAGTTTCTGTTTTACGGAAACGCCTTTTGGACGCATTCTCTCCTAATTCAGTTCGAAGCTCCTGGCTGGAGTTCAGGCACACGGACTAAAAGGCCTACGGTCCGCAGACTCCTTGGGGGCACTTGCCCAGAAAAACTCCTAATCGGGGAAAATACCTTTCTTGTTTACTGTACTCCCTCCGCCAGTCCTTTTGAAAATCCCCATGTGAGAGGCGATCTCGTGTCACCTTGCAATATTTAACAGGGGAGGGTGTGCTCATCTCGCGTCTTCCTTGTAGACAGCTGTGGCAAAGACATTCTCATCCCCCTCTTTCTCCTACCCCCCAGTCTGGCGATCAGTAAAGGGCTAGCCCAACGCACCCCAGAGCTGGGCAGTGGCCGGCAGCCTCGGGGTGGCTTGGTGGGGGAGGGTCCGGCGGCGGGGGCTCCGGGAACGGGGGATTCCGCCCGCCGCGTGTCCCCACGCCCTCCTCTCATCAATGGGAAACTGGAGACGCCGGCGCGCCGGTGGCGGAGGAGGGTTGGTGCAGTAGGAGGGGGGTTCCGCGAGGCCGGAGCCGAGGGGAGGGGTTCAACTTCCGCTCCTGGTGCCCGGGAGTTGCCGACCGGCCTCGGGAGGCGCCGCAGCCTCTCCCGCCGGCTCCTGCTCGGCCGGCGCTGGCCCGCCTCCTGGGCCGCGCGCGCGGGCTGGGCCCGGCCTGCTGGGAAGCGAGCTGCGGCGTGGCTGGCGGAGGCGGCGGGCGAGGGGCCCGAGGGCCGCGTCCAGCCGGAGCTGGAGTCTAAGGGCGCGCGGGCCGCTTGGAGGGACGGGAAGTGCGGCAGGCACAAGGGGCGCGGAGCTGGGTGTCCCCCGGGGCCGCCGAGGCCGTGAGCCCTGGGCTGGGTCCGGAGGGTGGCTGCGCACCGCGGATCCCGATCCGGAGTTGATTAGACCCGTAAGGGCCTCGGCGTCTGGGGGAAGCGGAGCCCTTAGGGCCTTGCTGCCTGGGGTCCCTTGCAGGCACTTCCTACCCCGCGTCGGGGGTGGCGCTGAAGGCGGGGAGGGGGCGGCGACCGTAGCGGACAGGCTCAGGGAGCTGCGCCGCTGGCCAGCCTGGGTCCCGGGTCTTCTCTGCAGCTGTTTGTCCTGTCCTCTGGCCGCGCTGCTTGGGCCCATCTTCCTCCCCCGTAGCCGGTGCGCTCTACATTTTCTAATGTCTGCTTTCTGCAACTCACTGCATCCTGGTTGAACCTGCCCTTCCGGAGTTTGCTTGCCCTCGCTGTCACCTAACCCCTTGCACTGTATGCCGGCCTTTCCTAGCACCTCCGCGGTCTGCCTCTCTTTGACTTGTTGCCTTTTCTCTGAGGCGGCTTCCTGTGTCTTCTGCAGGTACCATTTCCCGCCTCTTCTTTCCATTCAAATTAATACTCACTGAACCAGACAGGTCCTAGCTCTCAAGAGACCAAAAATGTCAAGAATAGTGCCAACTTACCTTCTGTTAAGCAATGAATCACTAGTTTCCTCCTAGCTCTTTATCTGGACCTTTCTTCCAGAAGTATCTTTTCCTCGCTGTTATGGGCCTGGGTATTCACGTACAGTCCATCAGCTCTTTAGGACACGGTTCTCATCTTACTCCACTCTTGATTTTGCAAAGCGCCTGGGAGTATTTTATACATGGCAGTTGCTTGGGGAAACTCTTGTCCAATGAGTAGAAATGTTGATTGGTGCCCATTTGATCTCCAGCATTGCTTTTTTTTTTTTTGTAGAGACAGTCTCACTTTATCCCCCTCGGTAGAGTGCGTTGGCGTCACACAGCTCACAGCAACCTCCAACTCCTGGGCTTAGGCGATTCTCTAGCCTCAGCCTCCCTAGTAGCTGGGACTACAGGCGCCCACCACAACGCCAGGCTATTTTTCTGTTTTGCAGTTCGGGGGAGGTCGGATTTGAACCTGCCAGGCGCCCTACTCGAGGAGCCACAATGCATTGTTTGTTAATACCAGGTTTAACCTGCTTCCCAGCCTTCCAGCCCCCACCGCCGTTGTGAATACTGTGCCCATCACCCTGGCCTCTGCTCTTCTTTGTTACGTGTGTTCTTGGATTACAACTGTGGTCAAAGAACTCTGCAGGCTGTCATATCTGCAGGAAACTCTTCCGGACCCTAATTGTCTTGCTTTCTTGTTTTTTCCAGACTTTCTTCCAATATCCTAGGGGCTCAGTTTTATATTTTATTCTCCTCCTTTCTCCCAAAAAACCCCTGCAG
Source organism: Perodicticus potto (assembly GCA_963574655.1). NCBI lineage: Eukaryota > Metazoa > Chordata > Mammalia > Primates > Lorisidae > Perodicticus > Perodicticus potto. The sequence goes on along the minus strand of CAUYRH010167283.1, from coordinate 44,978 downwards.
CTTGTTAAGTCTTGAACAAGATTTTCTTCACTCTCTTGTTCACAGGAAACGGGGAACTCCATAACCAAGGCCTAGACCAGTGGTTCTCAACCTTCCTAATGCCAAGACACTTTAATACAGTTCACATGTTGTGGTGACCCCCAACCATAACATTATTTTCATTGCTACTTCATAACTGTAATTTTGCTATGAATCATAATGTAAATAACTGATATGCAGGATGGTCTTAGGTAATCCTTGTGAAAGGATGGTTCGACCCCCAAAGGGATGGTGACCCCCCACAGGTTGAGAACCGCTGGCCTAGACCCTCTTGAGAGGGGAAGTTGAGGAAACCACCACATCTTAAGCCTTTTCCAGAATAATTAACATGAAAGGTTTGAAGCAGCTTGTGGAGGAAAAACACAATATAGTGAAGATTCTACTCTGTCTTTTCCAGAATTGATTTGTAATTGTCTTTAAATCTTAGTATCAAACAAAACTTGATAATTTAGGGATAATTTTAAGAACCTTATCTCAAAAATGAGCTACATTGGCTTTTGAAGAATTGTGAGGAGGGCCAGGAGTGGTGTTTTGCCAGTATGCCACCTGCACTAACTAGCATTATTTAAGAGGAACTGAAACAAGGATGGTGTTTTAAACATACTCTATACTTGATAATCCTAGCGGGAGTTAATGGATTGGGGCCCCATTTTTGGAGTGGTGTTTGTATAAACACTATTATACAGGGATTCAACTGATGCTAATTAATCAAGTTTATTGCTGCTTTAGTGAATGATTAACCTGATACTCATTGACCTAGACATGAAATAAGTACTGTAGACCTTTTACATTTCCAACCAAATTATATTATATATAATATAATATATATTATAATATATATATAATATTATATATATATATATATATATATACACACACACATGATTAGAATAACAATTGAAATGTGAAGTAATAAACATTGCCTTGGAGAATCATTCTGACCCTTAGGTTGAAACTGTATGTCCAGTTGAAAATACCCTGGGCAATACTATCTGGTAAATGAGAATTTATTATTACGAAGTAGAGAAAAGTAAAGTTTCTGCTTTTACCTCCAAATACCATTTTAAAGTTCCAATTTTACACTGGAAAGCTCTTGTAATTTTACACTGAAAATAGAGACATTTTGTTCTTTTATGATTCTCACTGATCTCTGACTTAATTTAGAAGAGCTGCTAGCAAGGGAATAAAATCACCTAGTGATTGGTAAGGTAACATAAAATTCATTGAGTGAGAAGGGAAGTTGGGTTCACACTGCCTGCTTCTCTTTCAGCAGCCTGCCAGGTTTGTGCTAACAGTAGTGGTGGAGGCTAGTTGCTCTAGTTGTAATTGTCTGGCCAATGATGATTATCTTCTGATGTCGGCTGACACTGTGCTCACCAATAGGAAAGCAGGAGGCCTGTGCTGACTGCTGTAACATTATGTATGTGAGGTGACGTCTTCAAAGGGCTTGCCTAGAACCTCCTGAAACCCTCCCCCCCACATATCCAGCCTTTCAATGCTTTGTATATTTTTCTAACTTTCACTCCTCTCTCCCTGTGGTGACAGTTATAAAAGGGTATTATAGTTTTTATATTTTCCATTCTGTATTTTAGAGTCTATAAGATAGTGCAGAAATTTCTAGAATTAGATACTGTCCAGCGAGGAAACCTTTTTTTATTCACAAATTTGTTTTTACCAAAAGAAAATTAATGGAATGAAAGACTTTAAAAGGCATTGTACCTCTATATGTTGTTTCTTATAGGTGAAGTTTGGAAAATAACACAATGCATGATCTCCAGATACAAGAGCTAGTATTTTACTGAAAATACAGCAGCATGATGTTAAATGAAACTTTTCAAATGTAGGCATACTGTTCAGCTATTGTTTTTTCCCTAGTGAAGATTGCTTTGGATTGCTCCTGAGTCTTCCTTGTGACCTTCTGTGTGCATTTGTAAGAAAAAGGTCTGGAAGATAGTGTAGTCTGTGGCCATGGAATGGAGTAGGCCAGAGTTTCATTTGATCATTAACATTACAGCAAATACAAATTTGGTAACTGTTTAGAAAAATACCGTGTATTTTCTTATTATATTGTTTGGTATTTATTCTGGAGAATCACAGTTCATAGTCACTTTGGGATTAAAAATTCCTAAGTGTGAGAGGCTTAACATGTCATTCAGTAAACTTTAGAAGCACTAAGATATAGGTGTAATATGCTTTAGATTAATAGTGAGAAGAATGCAAAAATGAAATGAAAGATTATGATCTATTTTAGTCTAGAAAATAATGAAAAATTGTGCTAGAACTTTGACCTGAACATTCATGTATTTTTTAAAAATGATAAATATTCATGCAATCCTTGTTGGTGTAGGATTCCCAGAGATGAAAGCCAGCTTAGTGCAAAATATTTCATGATTATATTACCCATCTATATATTTGTATTAATTATAAATAGTATGTGCTAATTTGTAAGAAAGGCCTTTTGCTAAATTGGAAGTTAATTTTGTTGTCTCCAGATTACCTGTTGCTGTCGTGTTTGATAATGATTCTGAAAGTGCCAAGATACAGCACTGGAATTTAAGTACAAAGTTGACCCACTCTATATCTTTATATACTTCCTTGAAAGAAGAATCTTTCAGCTTAGATAGTGGAAAAGCTATTAGGTGAATGGAGACTTAGATAGTTATCCTATACCTTCCTAAGTATTTCTAACTATCTAATCAATCTTTAGCCAATAAAGGAAAATGAACTATGGCACTTCTGGCAACTCAAGATTTTATCTTTGCTTCAGCAATCTGGAATATTTCAGGTCCAAATATTTTCTGACTTGCGTTATCCAAACACTGTCTTGATGACTTGTCACTTGTTCACAGATGGACACAGGTGAGCTGAACTGTCCTTTGTTAATAGGAACCAGGAATCAGTCAGCTTTACCTTTATTTTCTGTACTAGCCCCTATATTCAAATCCACCTGATGCCCTTTACTTTCCATTTGTCTTTGTTAGGAGAGGTATTTATGTAGGAAAGTCACCTATTCCACATATATTACTTCTATTGATAACCATAGGAGATCTGAGTTAAAATATAACTTGGCTTTATTGTAATGTTAAGGCTCATAACATTATTCCTTTAACCATAGTCTGATTTTGTGTGTGTGTGTGTATATAGGCAGCTACAAATGTTGGCATAGTTATTTAGATTTCAGACATTTTTTTTGAGACAAAGTCTCACTATGTTGCCCTCGGTAGAGTGCTGTAGCATCACAGCTCACAGCAACTTCCAATTCTTGGGCTTAAGCGATTCTCTTGCTTAAGCCTCCTGAGTAGCTGGGACTACCAGTGCCTGCCACAATGCCCGACTATTTTTGGTTGCAGTTGTCGTTGTTTGGTAGGCCCTGGCCAGGCTCAAACCAACCAGCTTCAGTGTATGTGGCTGGCACGCTACTCACTGAGCTACAGGTGCTGAGCCAAGATTTTCTTTTTTTCCTTTTATATATTTTATTTATTTATTTATTTATTTATTTGAGACAGAGCCTCAAGCTGTCGCCCTGGGTAGAGTGCCGTGGCATCACAGCTCAACAGCAACCTCCAACTCCTGGGCTCAAATGATTCTCCTGCCTCAGCCTCCCAAGTAGCTGGGACTACAGGAGCCTGCCACAATGCCCGGCTATTTTTTGGTAGAGACAGGGATCTCACTGTAGCTCAGGCTGGTCTTAAACCTCTGCTCAGGGCAATCCACCAGCCTCAGTCTCCCAGAGTGCTAGGATTACAGAAATGAGCCACCATGCCCTGCCAAAAGACGGAGTCTCACCATATCGCCCTTGTTAGAGTGCCATGGTGTCATAGCTCACAGCAACCTCAAACTTTTAGCTTAGGTGATTCTCTTTCCTCAGCCTCCCAAGTAGCTGGGTCTACAGGCACCTGTCACAACGCCCGGCTATTTTTTGTTGCAGCTGTCATTGTTTAGCTGGCCCTGGCTGGGTTCGAACCCGCCAGCCTCAGTGTATGTGGCTGGCACTGCAACCACTGTGCCGAGGCAATTTCAGAAAATTTTTTAAAAGCCGAGCATTTCTAATTATGTTTAACTGCCAATAATTTATTTTAAAGATAGGTTAGTCCTTTCTTTAAAAGTATTTGCCTGAGAGTAAAGAATAAGAATTTATATGGGCAGTGTCTGTGGCTCAGTGGCAGTGCGTCGGCCCCCTATACAGAGGTTGGCCGGTTCAAACCCATCCCTGGCCAAACCGCAGCAAAAAAATAGCTGGGCGTTATGGTGGGGGCCTGTAGTCCCAGCTACTCAGGAGACTGAGGCAAGAGAATGGCCTAAGCCCAGGAGTTGGAGGTTGCCGTGAGCTGTGTGACAATCTCACTTTGTCACTTTTGGTAGAATGCTATGGTGTCACAGGTCACAGCAACTTCAAACTCTTGGGCTCAAGTTATTATCTTATCTCAGCCTTCCAAGTAGCTAGGACTATAGGCACCCACCAACAACAATGCCTGGCTATTTTTTAGAGACAGGGTCTCGCTCTGGCTCAGGCTGGTCTCGAACCTGTGAGCTCAGGCAATCCACCTACCTTGGCTTCCCAAGTGCTAGGATTATAGGCGTGAGCCACCGTGCCGGCCAAAGTCATTTCAAAGCATGAGACCATGTAAGTCACCAAAGTTTAAACCTGAGTATTTATCATGACTCACTGCTATACTGAGCATTCATGATTTTTAGTTTTAGGGTTCTTTATTCCTAGTCTATTGGAATAACAAGTACTTTTAGAAAACTGACTTTTTAGTCAGTCATTCATTCTGAATTTTTGAAATTTAAATTTAAGCCTGTACTTTGTACAAAACAATATACAAGACTGGGTGAGGTGGCTCATGCCTGTGATCCTAGCACTCTGGGAGGCCAAGGTGCTTGAGTGCAGGAGTTCCAGACCAGCCTGAGCAAGAGCAAGAGCTCATCCCTACTAAAAACAGAAAAAATTAGCCTGGTGTTGTAATGGTGCCTGTAGTCCCAGCTACTCAGGAGGCTGAGGTAGGAGGATTGCTTGAAACCCAGGAGTTTGAGGTTGCTGTGAGAGAGGCTGATGCCAGAGCACTTTACCCTGGGCAACAGAATAAGACTCTGACTCAAAACAAACAAAAAAACCATATACAAGATAGTTGAAAAGATCTTCCTGCCTCTGCCTCCCAGACTACTAGAATTCCAGGCTCCAGCCACCATGCCTAGCCAATTTACACTTATTTTTGCTGAGCTAAATTAGATAAAGTTAGCATGTTGATTGGAAGGAATTTTACTGGATAGACAATCACTTACAGTTTTATAATACTTTTACTCTGTTACCTTCAGGGTTTCACATTTTAGTTTTTTTCTTTTCTTTCTAAAACTCTTCTAAAGCAATAGAAGAGTTCCTATTTGCAATGTGATGAGAGTATCACTGATGTAAAGTATTTTGATGAGGGAGACCCCTCCCCAAAACAGATTGTATTAGACTCATGACTATTATTTATTTATTTATTAGACAGATCTCACTTTGTGGTCCTGGGTGGAGTGGTGTCACAGCTCACAGCAATCTCAAAATTCTGGGTTTGGGCAGTCATCTTGCCTCAGCCTCCTGAGTAGCAGGGACTAGAGGCTCTGGCATAATGCCCAGCTAATTTTTGTATTTTTAGTAGAGATGAAGTCTTACTCTTGCTCCGGCTGGTCTTAAACTCTTGAACTCAAGTGATGCACCTGCCTTGGCCCCCCAAAGTGCTAGGATTATAGGCATATTGCTCCCGGCTATGTTCCTATTTTCAAGTGAAACAAGAATGAATTTCAGAGGTGTTAGTTCACTCCTTAATTTTATTAACATCTATTTTTGAAACTGGTTATTATTTTTATTTTTATTTTTTTAATCCCCCCTTGCTGGGAGAAATGGTATCAGAATGAAAACTGGGATCACTGGCCTTGTCCAGTGTAGAGGCAGGGACAATGGCCTCTTCAGACGGTTGTCCCTCACTATCCATGGGGAATTGGTTTCAGGACTCCTCTCAGACAAGGGGGCTCCATCTCTACGCCCTCTACTTCCCCTGTGGCTGGTGATGGCTGTGGTCCCTAGTGCAGCAAGCGGTGGCCTGTTTTGGGGTGCGCTCAGCTTCTACCTTCCTTTGCACCAGAGCAAGTTTTTTTAAAAATGATCCTTTTAAGGTTGTTTATTTGTTTTTTTGAGATAGAGCTTCAGTTAGTCACTCAGTCTGGAGTGTAGTGACATCATCTTAGCTCAATGCAGCCTCCAACTTCTGGGCTCTAGAAATCCTCCAACCTCACTCAGCCCCACCTAGTAGCTGGGACTATAGGAGCCTGGCCCCTTTTGAGTTTTGACACTGAATTTCTGAACTATTAACTTTTTTTTTAAGACTAGTGCTCTGGGTAAAGTGCCGTGCTGTCACAGCTCATAGCAACCTCAAACTTTTGGGCTTCAGAGATTCTTTTGCCTCAGCCTCCCAAGTAGCTACTCCCAAGTAGCCAAAATGCTCAGCTATTTTTGTTGTTGTTGTTGCAGTTGTTGTTGTTCAGCTGGCCCCGGGCGAGTTCGAACCTGCCACCCTCAGTGTATGTGGCTGGCACCCTACCCACCGAGCTACGGATGCTGCCCTATTGGTTAACTCTTAGTGGACCATGTAGATTATTCTCTGAAGACTCCATATATCAATGAAATGTATGTTTATCATTTACCTTTGTTAGGAGAGTGCAATCATTTACCTAGGCGAGTACATGTACATGTAGTGTGTACACATGTACATAAAGATAAACATGTTAAAAGTAACTATGATCATGCCACTACACACCAGCTTGGGTGAGAAAACAAGACTGTGTCTCAAAAAAAGTGAGTTTATGAAAATCGATACCCCATGAAATATCATGTCTGTTTTTTGCTGTCACAAGAGCATCTTACTGAGCTGAACATACTTTTTAAAATTTGCTGCAAAATGGGTCCTAATAACATTGACCGTGTTATCACAAGTTTTTTTGTTTTTTTGAGACAGTCTCATTTTGTCACCCTTTGTACATTGCTATGGAGTCATAGCTCACAGCAGTCTCCAACTCTTAGACTCAAGCAATTCTCATGTCTCAGCCTCCCAAGTAGCTAAGACTATAGGCACCTGCTATTTTTAGAGATACGGCCTCACTCTTGCTCAGGCTGGCCTCAAACCTGTGAGCTCAGGCAGTCCACCCGCCTCGGCCTCCCATTTAAGAGCTGGACTAGCAGTGGTTATCATAACAAGAAGGTAGGAAGTTCAAAAAAGATATTTTATAAGGGAGTCCCCTATTTATCAAGTTCTACAGTTTCCTCTCAATGTTGTGATTTTGTTTTTCTTTTTTGTGTTTTTGAAGACAGTCTCACTGTTGCCCTGGGTAGAGTGCCATGGTTATCATCATAGCTCACAGCAACTTCAATCTCTTGGGTTCAGGCAATCCTCTTGCTTCAGCCTCCCCAGTTGCTCCGATTACAGGTACCAGCTCTGATGCCTGATTAGTTTTTCTGTTTTTTGTTTTTTTTTTTTTTTTGTAGAGACAGAGTCTCACTTTATCGCCCTTGGTAGAGTGTCATGGCATCACACAGCTCACAGCAACCTCCAGCTCTTGGGCTTAGGTGATTCTCTTGCCTCGGCCTCCCGAGTAGCCGGGACTGTAGGCTCCTACCACAATGCCCAGCTATTTTTTTGTTGGCAGTTTGGCTGGGGGCCGAGTTTGAACCTGCCACCCTCGGTATAGGGGGTCAGCACTCTACTCACTGAGCCACAGGCGCCACCCAGTTTTTCTGTTTTTAGTAGGGACAGGGTTTCACTGTCGCTCTGGCTAGTCTCGAACTCCTGAGCGCAAGCAGTCCCTTCCCTTGGTCTCCCAGAGTGCTAGGATGACAAGCCTTCAATTTTATAATTGTTGACATACTCTTAAAGATCTTAGAAAGTAGGTAGATTTTTCTCATTCTGAAGCAATGATATTACTAGGTGATTACTTATATAATTAGTGATTGCAGGCATTCTTTTTTTTTTCTTTGCACTTTTGGCCAGGGCCGGGCTTGAACCCACCACCCCCGGTACATGGAGCCTGTGCCCTGCTACTTGAGCCACAGACACTGCCCATGATTGTATGCATTTTTTAAAAATGTTCTACACGTATGTTAACTGTTCAATTCTTATACTCACTTATATTATCTTTTGTAGCACATTATGGTTAAAGGACTTGGGATTGGCAAGTAAGGACAAGAAGAGAAGGCAGCTCCAGATTTAACTAAGGCTTGGATGGGGGGGTTCACTCAGGCCCCAATCATCCTCCAATTTGAATATGATTTTTAGTCTTACTTAGAGACAGAGTCCTGCCCTGTCACCCAGGCTGGAATGCAGTGGCACAGTTATATTAATAGGTCATGTTGCCTCAAAACCCTGGACTCAAGCAATCCTGCCTCAGCCTCCGGAGTAGCAGGACCACTGGTTTGAGCCACCATGTCCATCTAATTTTTTAAAAATTGTTCGTACAGAGAGGGTCTCTCTGTTTCCTAGGCTGGTTGTGAACTTTTTTTTTTTTTTTTTTTGGAGACAGAGCTTCAAGCTGTCACCCTGGGTAGAGTGCCGTGGCATCACAGCTCACAGCAACCTCCAATTACTGGGCTCAAGCGTGTCTCCTGCCTCCGCCTCCCAAGTAGCTGGGACAACAGGCGCCTGCCACAATGCCCGGCCATTTTTTGGTTGCAGCCATCATTGTTGTTTGGTGGGCCTGGGCTGGATTCGAACCCGCCAGCTCAGTATACGTGGCTGGCGCCTTAGCCCGTTGAGCCACAGGTGCCGAGCCTGGTTGTGAACTCTTAATTCCTGGCCTCAAGCAGGCTTTCTTGCTGGGATTATAGGCATGAGCTACCACCTGACCTTGAATATTAATAAATATTCTATCAGCAAAACAATGCACTTGAAAACTTAGTTGCACTGGAGATGTGTAAGGATTTTAGTTTTAGTCAATGATCTGGCAGGAATCTGTCTTATGTTTTTCACTAAGTGGATCCTGAACACTTAGAGCACAACTGATTACAAAACCAGCCTAGCTTTACTATGTATAACAAACATTAAACTGTGTAAATGCTTTAATCATTAAGAATTATTTTCTGAAGATCATTCGTTTACTATCTAGCAACTTCTCTTTTTGAGACAGAGTCTCACCCAAGGTCAAGTGCAGTGGAATCTTCATAGCTCACTGCAACCTCAAACTCCTGCCTCAGCCTCCCAAGTAGCTGGGCCTCCCAAGTAGCTGGGACTAGTAGGCATACACCATGATGCCTTGCTAATTTTTCTGTTTTTAGTAGAAATATAGATGGGGGGTCTTGCTCTTGCACAGGCTGGTCTTGAACTCCTGAGCTCAAAGAATCCTCGCACCTCAGCCTCCCAGAGTACAAGGACAGCTAGGATTACAGGCGTGTACTGTGGTGCTCAGCTGCAATGTTTTTTTTTTTTTTTTTTGAGACGGAGTCTCACTATGTTGCCCTCAGTAGAGTGCAATGGTGTCACAGCTCACAGCAACCTCAAACTCTTGGCCGTAAGCGATTCTCTTGCCTCAGCCTCTCAAGTAGCTGGGACTATAGGCACCCACCACAAGGCCCAGGTATTTTTTGGTTGCAGTTGTCATTATTGTTTAGAAGGCCCAGTCGGGCTCGAACTGCCAGCTTCAGTGTATGTGGCCGATGCCCTACTCTCTGAGCTATGGGCGCCAAGCCAGCAATGTTTTTATAATCACAGAAAGCCATGACACTTTTAATGATACTTCTATCATAAAATATTCACAATCTCATCTAAAATAGACTGTGAAAGATTTGCAACATTTCTTTTTTTTTTTTGGAGACAGAGTCTCAAATTGTCTCCCTCAGTAGAGTGCTGTGGTATCACAGCTCACAACAACCTCAAACTCTAGGGCTTCAGCGATTCTCTTGCCTCAGCCTCCCAAGTATCTGGGACTACAGGTGCTCACCACAATGCCCGGCTATTTTTTTTGTTGCAGTTGTCACTGTTGTTTAGCAGGCCTGGGCCGGGTTCAAACCTGCCAGACTGGGCATACGTGGCCGGCTCCCTACCTACTGAGCTACAACTGCTGCTCTGCAGCATTTCTTACAAACCTTTAGCCTATAATCTTCCTGTGTACTTCTCTATGATATTAACCTTGCACACTGATCTTGGTTCTAGACTCTGGGAGTTTGTTTTTCCACCAGGTGCTGTTTGCATCTAGGCTTTTCTCTGGCAGGTTTTAGTAGCTGCTTATAAACAGCCACCCACTGTTGATAGTAAACAAAAAAAGTATGGGTTAGGGATATCTCTTATTGGAAGTCAGCTCCTGTGATGTGAGGAACTGAAGAGTACCTTTTGTTTGGATTTGTCAGTTTTAAGTTCTTTTCCGGATTTCTGATGTAAGGCATTTATTATAGGAAAAAGAAAGAAAAATATGGCGGATCCTGTAGCTCAGTGGTTAGGGCACTGGCCCATACACCCAGGCTGGCGGGTCTGAACCCGGCTTGGGCCTGCTAAACAACAATGACGACTGCAACAAAAAAATAGCCAGGCATTGCTATAGTCCCAGCTACTTGGGAGACTGAGGCAAGAGAATCGCTGAAGCCCAAGAGTTTGAAGTTGTCATGAGCTATGATGCCACCTCACTCTACTGAGAGCGACATAGTGAGACTCTGTCACAAAAAAAAAATTAATTAAAGAAAATAAAAACATTACGAATTAAAGATGCAGAAAAAATACCTGTAATTTGTAACCACTATTATCCTGCCACATTTAGCCTTGTTTCCACGTTTTATTTTATTTATTTATTTATTTTTATTTTTACATATACATGTGTTTATTAGGTTTCCACTTTTTGCCTTCACAGAATTAAAAAGGCTTATAATTTAATAACAATAACAATGTTTAAGATAAGGACTAGAAACAACAAGAATGAATGAAGATAAATACATTTAGAAAAGAAAATCGATGATTACTGCATTGAAATATTAAGTAATATTAATAATAATAATGCAAAGAAAGTAACGTTCACATTGTCAAGTAAGAGTTTGTCTATTACAGAATGCTTTGATTCTGAGGCTCAGTATGAAGTCATCAGTTAACTTCTTATTTTTTTCTCCAAAGTCTCCAAAAATAGACAACTAATATTATATAAATAAAGTAAAAGATAGTTTCAAAAAACAGATCGTGCCAAGTCTTATAGACAATAGAAAAAGAAGAAATATTTCAAAATCATTCAAACATCCAGATCAAGTAGAATGTTTCCACGTTTTAAAAATACACAGTACTTTAAATATTCAGTACATAAAAGCAGACTGAATTCCCTATTATGTGCCAGGGACTGCACTGAACATTTAACTTTTGTTTATTTGATAGAGACAGGGTCCCTCGCTTTGTTGCTGAGGCTAAAGTGCAGTGGTACAGAAATTATTTACTGCAGCCTCAAACTCCTGGGCTGAAGCCATCTTCCCACTTCAGCCTCCAGAGTAGCCCAGATTAGAGGTGTGGCCTACCACACTTGGGTAGTTTTTTTATTTATTTTTTTGCAGTTTTCGGCCGGAGGCTGGGTTTGAACCTGCCACCTCCGGTATATGGGGCTGGTGCCCTACCCCTTTAAGCCATAGGCGCCTCTCCAGTTTTTTTTATTTTTTGTAGAGATAGGGGTTTCACTCTTCCTCTGGCTGGTCTTGCACTCCTGAACTCACATGAACTTCCTACCTCAGCGTCCAAAGTGTTAGGATTACAAGATTGGGTCACCGGGGCCAGTCCCATTGTCTCACTTTGTACTTATTATTTGAATTCTAGAAAAATTCAAATATTTCCTTGTGTTTTTAATTTGCTCTCGTGAATTATCTGCACATGTCCTTTGCTAATTAGCTTCTTTGTTTCCATGTTGGATATAGTAAGAATGATAGATACTTACCCAGCATGACTAGTTGCAAAAAACTTCTCCAGAGTGACTTCTGTGGCCTCTAATGTACTTTCCATAGTTGGGAGCAGATCTATCAACTAGTTTAGTATATGAAAGGGAGAAGTATTTTCTCTCGCCATCTAAATTAATAGTAACAACTGTTTGTCTCTTTATAAATAACTTATAGGTTAATAGCCTTAGGAGGACAGGAGGGAGAAGAGAAAAGGAGACAGACCCTGTCTGTTGGGTCTGTCCAACAACATGGGTAGAGAGGGACCCATTTCTTTGATTTTCTGTTATTCTTTGGACTTTGCTATTTTCAATTTTTCCCATGATGGTGGTATTCACTGTGGAATTACAGGGTAGAGGTGAAGCCCATGAACAGTAGAGCCAGTGTGGCTGGAGTCAAAGTCTGCTTCCACCATTAGGAGCTCAGTGATCTTCAGGCAGTTAATTAATTTCTTTTTACCTCAGTTCCTCTAAATCGAGAGAGGTAGTATTGGGTCTGATGGAGATAATGATAGCAACCAGTCTACCTTAGCCGTCTATGAAGACGGAGGGAGTTATTACACATTAAGCCCGTAAAACAGTACCTAGCACACACACTCACTGTGTCATTATTGCCGTCTGCACCTTGGACCATGAGATTAACCGCTCAGGAAGGAAAAGGGAGGCTGAATGGGAGGATAATTCCTGAGGCAACCCCAAAAGGCCAAAGTATCCTTCCAGGATGACATAAAGAGCCACATTGTGCGGGAGCCACCAGCAAGGTAGCTACTAAGACAGAAAGAAAGCATGACGTTAACTCCACCCCCAGGAAACCTGTCGTCTACTTTGAAAGATCCTGGCAGGAAAAAACATCATTAAAAGAAATTTGGTTTAATAAGAATCGTGGGGACGCAGCTGTATTGTGAACATTTGGAGATATTTTTCAGATCTGCTTTAAATTCAGTCACCCAGAGCACAGTGTGAAGAATAGGCAGCCCTGGTGATAGACACTGATTATTAATTTATTTTCTATGAAATACCTCATTTACTAATTTATCCTGCAAAAGTATCTGATTTCTGTGTATGTTAGAGACTCTAGAGATCCCGACACTAAAGATAACATTACTCTGTATTAATCACTGACATGATAGTGGCTGAAAATTTTGGAGTTAAATAAAGTTGCAAGTTTATGCTTCAAGTAAGTCTTTGGCCATTGTTCAAAGATTATTTTATTTCATTGACAGCACTGGCTGGCTGTTCATCTGACTGAAATGTGGTGAGCCAGGGGGAGAGAGACCTGTTAAGTACAGTCTTTTCTTTAAGGTTCTTAAGACAGGGAGTAGGGTGGGGCGGCGTCTTCCATCTGATTAGTCATCCCCTTGGGAGCGCCTCTTCCAAGCCTGGGGCAGCTCGGACACCTGGTAGGGGAGCACAGGGAAAGCATGCCTTGCTATTGCAGTTGGGTGGTCACTACCCAAGATAATAATGTGGTAGGTTTGTGTGGACTGTCCCTCTGGGCCCTCAACCACTGCAGAGTGATTCTCTTTTCAGACCTAGTGTTATACATGTTTAGAATTTATGGGGTTGACACTTGAAGATTGGAGAATAACCCCAAAGTCTTGGGAAGTGTAACAGTTTTATTTTGCTGAGGTCAAATTTGAGAATGGTCCATTTGTCAGAGCAGTTATATGATGTGCTTTCTCTGTTTACTGTCTGGTAGGTTGTAATTCTTGCGAAGAGGTATGCCTTATGGAAAAACTGGCCCTACAAAGCACTGCAACAATTGATTATCAAAAACATCGTGATGATGGCTCGGCGCCTGTGGCTCAAGCGGCGAAGGCACCAGCCACATACACCTGAGCTGGCGGGTCTGGGCCCACCAAACAGCAATGACGGCTGCAACCAAAAATAAAGCCAGGCATTGTGGCAGGTGCCTGTAGTCTCAGCTACTTGGGAGGAGGAGGCAGGAGGAGAATCGCTTGAGCCCAGGAGTTGGAGGTTGCTGTGAGCTGTGATGCCACAGCACTCTACCCAGGATGACAGCTTGAGGCTCTGTCTCAAAAAAAGAAAAAAGAAAAGACATTGTGATGCTTAAGCAGAAGAGATACATGATCTTACGTAGTTTTCTATAGTAAAGGAGTAATATTCAACCTTTTTGCTCACATCCCTCTAAAAGCAATTTTAAAAGTTAAGTACTGGCCAGGCACAGTGGCTCACACCTGTAATCCTAGCGCTCTGGGAGGCCGAGGCAGGTGGATAACTAGAGCTCATGAGTTTGAGACCAGGCTGAGCAAGAGCAAGACCCTGTCTCTAAACATAGCTGGGCATTGTGTGGGTGCCTATAGTCCCAGCTACTTGGGAGGCTGAAGCAAGAGAATCACTTGAACCCAAGAGTTTGAGGTTGCTATGAGCTGTGACACCATGGCCCTGTACTGACGCTGATGTATTCTGCTAAAACGGCTGCCACACAGTGTTCTGTAACATTGCAAAGCTCATACCATACATAACACTGTGGAAAATTTAAGGACACCATTATCAGTGAGCACTAAGGTTTTCTTGAGTGTTTGGATTTATTTCTTTAATTGGGACACAGTGTTGCTCTGTCTGCTGGGCTAGTCTGCAATGGTGTCATCTCAGATCGATGCAACCTCAGATTCCTGGACTCACACAATCCTCCTGCCTCAGCCTCCCAAGTAGCTGGGATTGCAACTACATCCCACCATGCCCAGCTAAGGTTTTTATTTTGTATAGTAATGGGGTCTTGCTCTTGTTCAGGCCTGTCTCAAGATCCTGGCCTCAAGCAATCCTCCCACTTCCCAGCGTGCTGGGATTACAAATGTGAGCCACTGCGCTCTGTCCCCTGTCTGTAGTTAGTTTTTAATTATGTTTCTTGCATTCACATTTGCAAGATAATGGTTTTTTAAAGCTGGATTTTGTGATTGCTGATGTTTTATGCGATCGCACCACTTGGTTGGTCCTTGGTTCTTCTCAAGTTGTTCGTAAATACTGAATTCTTTTTCCACTGTCAAGAGTGAAGTGTGGGGCAAATAATGTTTGAAAAACATACTCCATGTCTGTGAACCTTAACCAGGTATTTGGGTCAGACTCACCTAGAGAATTTGTTTTTTTCCAAAATATACACGAACAGGCTTCATCTCAGAGATTCACATCTTGCAGGCCTGTGGAGGGACCCAGACAGGGGTTACTGGGTAATCTCTCTTTTTTTTTGTAGAGACAGTCTCACTTTATCACCCTCGGTAGAGTGTGGTGGCATCATAGCTCACAGCAACCTCTAACTCCTGGGCTTAGGCGATTCTCTTGCCCCAGCCTCCCGAGTAGCTGGGACTACAGGCACCCGCCACAATGCCCGGCTATTTTTTGTTGCAGTTTGGCCGGGGCTGGGTTTGAACCCACCACCATCGGTATATGGGGCCGGCGCCCTACTCACTGAGCCTCAGGCGCCGCCCAGGGACTGGGTAATCGTGCCACTTACTTAGGGGAGAAGCGCTGATTGCTCTGTGTGACGTTGATTTCATCCTGCATCTTTTGGGTCTGTCTTCTCAAACCATTGATTTCCCAAGCCAAACTCCTTTCTCAGCTCGCCTGCTCTTCCCTTGCCATCTGCCTGGGACCAGAACATGAACTTAACTCAGCACCCAAGCTAAAATACTCAGCCCCTTCCTTCCTACCTGTAGTTCACAGCCAAGTCCTGTGTGAGCTGGCTCTCAGCTCCATTTCTCTCAGTTTGTTCTACCCGCCATTGGCTTCCTTCAGGCCTCCAGCACTACCCTTAGTCTCCTAAATTACTCTCCTGCCTCCCGTTATCTTTCTAAGTATGACGTCCTCTGATCATGTCATTCCTGTGGTTGGCTAAAAACCTTCAATGGTGTCCCCTTGTCTGTGGACATACAAGTTGTTTGGAATGGCTTGAAAGTTTGAAAGGTCATCCAAAATCTGGCTCCACATTCCCTTCCCAGTGTTGCCTTTAGAAACACCCTTCTTTCAAAAACCTTTCTCATCTCCACCCATCAAAATCCATCGTTCCTTTCTTGTGGTTGCTGGTAGTTGGTTCTCAGGTAGATAAGTGTTTTCTCTGAAATCAATGCTTACCACAGATTTTGGCATATAATTACACTGGTGTATAGTGAATAGATCAATGCATGTATGCGTGGATACCAAGGCTGTTCATTCACATACACATATATGTGATTGTGTTATCCTGTACGTCTTTGTATTTCCTTAAATGAGTCATGGGAGATGGGCTAGTGTTTTAAAAATACTTACTTTATTCTCATTAATTTTTTTTTTTTTTGAGACAGAGTCTCACTGTGTCACCCAGGCTAGAGCACCATGGAGTCAGCCCAGCTTACAGTAACCTCAAACTCCTGGGCTCAAGAGGTCTGATTGCCCCAGCCTCCCGAGTAGTGGACTATAGGCTCCCATCACAATACCCAGCTAGTTTTTCTATTTTTAGTAGGGATGGTGGGTCTCGTTTTGCTCAGGCTGGTCCCAAACTTCTGAGCTCAAGTGATCTTCCCACCTCCTTCCCAGAGTGCTAGGATTACAGGCATGATTCACCGAGCCCAGCTTCTTAAATCTTATTATTTATTGATTTATTTTTAGACAGTCTCACTTTGTTGCCCGTGGTACAGTGCTGTGGAGTTATAGCTCACAGCAACCTCAAATTCTTGGGCTCAAGCGATCCTCTTGCCTCAGCCTCCTAAGTAGTTGGGACTACAGGTGCTGCCACAACAGGGTCTCGCTCTAGCTCAGACTTATCTCCACTCCTGAGCTCAACCAATGCACCTGCTTGGCCTGCCAGAGTCCTGGGATTGATTATAGGTGTGAGCCACTGTGACCAGCTAATCTTATTATTAACAGGAAGAAGTATTTAACATGACTAATTCATAGTGCATTTTTGTAAATTTTGGGGGGAAAATACCAAAATGGCAAAATGTAGTTGTGTAATGTGGTAAAATGGTTATTATTTTTTTTCCTTCTGCTGTTCCACTTTACTATCGTCTGTTTATATTTACATTGTGCAGATGTGTGGGTCACATGATTATGGATGTGGTCTTATTTTTCCATTTTTTGCTTTAACTACGATGCAATTACAGTTAAAAGATAAGTCTCATTTTATAAAGGTGTATGTGTAATATCTGGGGTCAGGTAACAGACTGGATGTAAAAGCAAACGTGACGCAATCTGGTTAAATGCAAAGGCGTTTTGGGAGGAGATCTAGCTGCACATTCTTACTCCAAATGAATCTGCTTTCTGATTAAGGTAGAAATGAGCCATAGCGTTGATGACAGTAAACTTCTTTCTGTTTTTCCCAGTAATAATTTATGGAGTCTGATGAGTTTATTGTGGGAAAAGGTGACATTTTTTTTTTTTTAATTTTTTTTTAGAGACAGAGTCTCACTCCGTTGCCCTCGGTAGAGCGCTGTGGCATCACAGCTCACAGCAACCTCCAACTCCTGGGCTTAGGCGATTCCCTTGCCTCAGCCTCCCGAGTAGCTGGGACTACAGGCGCCCACCACAATGCTCGGCTATTTTTTGTTGCAGTTTGGCTGGGGGCTGGTTCCCTCAGTATATGGGGCTGGTGCCCTACTCACTGAGCCACAGGCCCCATCCAAGGTCATACTTTTTTAAAGGAAGGTGATATAAGACATTAACTTTGGCATTACAAGTTTTATGTATGGACTCTGGAGTGTATCTAACAGGGCAGAGGTTCCCTAGAGGCAGTAGTCATCTAATCTAACAGAGATAAAAGATTGAACATAAACTTGTCCCTAGAGTGAAAAAAAATGAATAGAATAATTGGCTTAGGGACCTTGTGGCACCTGGAAACACATGTTGCTTGCAAACCTGGAATACATTGTTAACAAATGTGTCTAGTATTGCCAAATGCCTATGAGATTGTTTCTGGTTTGGAGGAGCTAGAAGGATTTTTTTACTCTCTGAGTTTATTTATTTTGTTGTTGTCGCAGTTTTGACCGGGGCTGGGTTCGAACCCACCACCCTGAGTATATGGGGCCAGCGCCCTACTCACTCGAGTTTTTTACTCTCTGAAGTCAAAGTTATAAAGAGCCAATCTGTCTAGCTCAGAGGCCAGGCTCTGAGGACCCAGAGAACCTGGTGTGTCTTATATGGTAGGGAGGCCCAAGGATCTGGTTGGGAGCCGGGTGACCAGGCTTTTCACAGGACTCCTTGGTAGAGCAGATCTTATTGGTCTGGGGCCTTGCTTTGGACTCTTTGCTTCTTGCAGGAATTTTTCGTGGAGAGGAAAGAGAGATTGCCTTTGAGTACGCAGAAAGTGGCATTTTTATTTAGTTTTGTTTTACATTTTATTTACCCTGTAGTTGACCAAGTTAATCAGAAGCTAGGAAGTTAGCCTAGACAAGAAGACCTGCCCTTTCATACCCATCTTTTTTTTTTTTTTTTTAGAGACAAAGTCTCACTTAATCACCCTCGGTAGAGTGCCATGGCGTCATACCTCACAGCAACCTCCTGCTCTTGGGCATAGGCAATTCTCTTGCCTCAGCCTCCCGAGTAGCTGGGACTACAGGCGCCCACCACAACTCCCGGCTATTTTTTTGTTGCAGTTCGGCAGGACCGGACCCTTGGTGTATCGGGCTGGTGCCCTACCCACTGAGCCACAGGCGCCGCCCGTCATATTCATCTTTTATTCTCCATTGATTCTGTCTTTAGAGGTCAGAGGGGAATGTTTCAAGTTATCCCAGCTATTTGGGAGTTTGAGGTGAGAGGACTGTTTGAATCCATCCTGAGCAACATAGGGACGCCCCACCTCTAAAAAAAATATATACGGTATGTATTTTTTAATAAATCTGTGTAAATGACTCAGTGAATCGTTATCTTTTCTCTAAATTTGACAAAATTCCATTCTTAAGTTATGGACAACTTAAATAAGCATTATTCCCGGATGCTAGAAGGCAAAGTATAGATAAGAAACATCTTAGAGAAGGGCTGTTGTGGTGACTCCTGCCTGTAATCATGGCACTTTGGGAGGCCGAGGTGGGAGGATGGCTTGAGGCCAGGAGTTGGAGACTACAACCTGGGCAACATATCAAAACCTCATCTCTACAAAAAAAATTTAGCCAGGAATGTGCCTATAGTCCCAGCTATTTGGGAAGCTTGAGGAGGCTGAGTGGGCAGCATCGCTTGAGCCCAGGAGTTGGAGGCTACAGTGAACTATGATCACACCGCTGCATGACAGAACCAGACCCCATCTCTCTCTCTCTCAAAAATAACAACAACAATAATAATAATTAGAAATACCCTAGAGCAGATTACACCCTTAAAGTAAATTTAATCAACGAATCTAGTAAGCATATATGATTTTCTTCTGTAACATCAAAGAAAAGGTACATTTTGCTCAGGTAATTTTTTTTTTTTAAGAAAGCTTTTTTGCGTTACAAAAAATATTATTAAAACATTTAAAAAATTAAGTATCCCAAAATAAAGCATAAGAAATTTATGCACCGTTTTATGTTCTATACCAACATGTTTATATCTGTCTAAATGGAAAATTACAATTTACGAAACTTAAAATGTTGTCACCAGAGCCATGTCCATGAATATGTAGGTGCAGTCTCCTCCATTAAAGAGGAGAGCAAAGGCTATAAATGTGCTTGTATGTTTCCCCTTTAAATTGTTAAATCGCAAGAATGTTCACATTAATAAATATTTAAATTGATTTTTTCTTTTTTCTTTTTTTTTTTTTGAGGCAGAGCCTCAAGCTGTCACCTTGGATAGAGTGCTGTGGCATCACAGCTTACAGCAACCTCCAACTCCTGGGCTCAAGCGAGTCTCCTGCCTCTGCCTCCCACGTAGCTGGGACTATAGGCGCCCGCCACAACGCCCAGCCATTTTTTGGTTGGCAGCCGTCATTGTTTGGCGGGCCCGGGCTGGATTCGAACCCACCAGCTCAGGTGTACGTGGCTGGTGCCTTAGCCCATTGAGCCACAGGCGCCGAGCTGATTTTATTATTATTATTGTTATTGTTATTTTTGAGATAGAGTCTCATTCAGTCACCCTGGCTTGAGTGCTATGGCATCATTGTAGCTCACAGTAACCTCAAACTCTTGGGCTCAAGCGATCCTCCTGCCTCAGTCTCCCCTGAGTAGCTGGGACTACAGGCACAAATTTTACTATTGCTAGTAGAGACAAGGCCCTGCTCTTGCTCTGGCTGATCTCAAACTCCTGAGCTCAAGCGATCCTCCCACCTCCCAGAGTGCTAGGATTATAGGTGTGAGCTACCGAACCCATTCTTAAAGTTAATTTAAGTTTATTTTGAAAATAAACTTTAATTTTAATGCTGTATACTGTGAATATTTGATAATTAAAAAAAATCATCCTTGAACTCGGATGTTACCTAACAAATTCAAACAATGTACCCCAATTGTATGTACCCTTATTAATCTGAAATAAATAAAAAAATCAACCTTTATTAATGAATGGACTTGCTCTTTTTAAAACCAGCAAATGTTAATTCTAACTTTTAGTCCTACTGGAACAGTGAGCAATACCAACCTATTGTAACTGCTGTCTGGGCTTAAATTGTGGGTATTATTTCATATGGATAATTCAGGCAAACCTGAGATTTTTCTTTTTTTTTTTTTAATTTTCATTACATGGATGAAATAACACACCCACAGGGGAAAACGATGTGGGACAAACTAGCAGAAGAGACTGTGCCATGTTTCTGAGAATTGTGCTATTGATGAAGAATGGAAAGCTCAGCCACAGAGATCCGAGTTTGTCATCTGACTAAACTTTTTGTGGGAGATATTTCTTCACAGCAAAGCATTTGGTTTGCAGAGGGTCCCTTTTTCTCAGTAAGCCTGGAGGGACAAGAGATAGGGACTCTGAAGCTGGGGAAACCACACTTGTGCTACCTTCTCACAAGGGAGTGAGAAAACAACAAGAATTGGGTATGACTAGAGGCTCCCTTCAAGATCAAATTTTACTCTGTGGGAAGAATATATAAACTCTTTTTTGTTGTTGTTTGAGACAGAGTCTCACTCTGTTGCCCCAGACTAGAGTGCCATGGCATCAGCCTAGCTCACAGCAACCTCAAACTCCTGGATTCAAGCCATCCTCCTGCCTCAGCTTCCCAAGTAGCTGTGACTTCGGCACCTACACAACGCCCAACTAATTTTTCTGTTTTTAGTAGAGATAGGATATGGCTTTGCTTAGGCTGGTCTCAAACTCTTGACTTCAAGTGATCTTCCACCTCAGCCTCCCGGGGCGCTAGGATTGTAGGTGTGAGCCACCACCCCTGCCCTGTAGCCTAGCCTTTTCTCTTATTGTAGATGAGCATTTTCCCAAGTTAAGTACCTCTTGCACCAAGTTATGAAGGAGAGAATTACGTTTCTTTAATGTAATGTTCCAGCTAATATGTTTACAGCTTGAAGAGATGCATCACACTCTTTTTAATCCGTCTTTCTTAGAAGACAAAGGGAAGAAAACTAGTAGCTTTAGTAGAACATAGAAAATAGAGTGAATGCGCCTGTAATCCTAGCACTCTGGGAGGCTGAGGAGGGTGGATTGCTTGAGCTCACGAGTTTGAGATCGGCCTGAGCAAAAGTGAGAGACACCATCTCTACTAAAAAAATAGAAAAACTGAGGCAAGAGGATTGCTTGAGCCCAAATTGGAAGTTGCTGTGAGCTATGACGCCACTGCACTCTACCCAGGGAGACAGCTTGAGACTGTCTTTAAATAAAAAAAAAAGAAAAGAAAAGAACATGCAGTAAATGATAGTAATAATATGGTTTTAAGTTTGACCAGTGGAATACAAAGTGTAATAAATTTCAGATTATTTTCTTTATAGATCATGTCATCTTTGAGTGACACTCATGAGTTTCTTGTGCACAATATACATGCGAATCAAAGAATGCTGGAGACGCTTTCTTTTTTTTCTTTTTCTTTTTGAGACAGAGTCTCACTATGTCATCCTGGGTAGAATGCCGTGGCATCACAGCTCACAGCAACTTGAAACTCTTGGGCTTAAAGCAATTCTCTTGCCTCAGCCTCCCAAGTAGTTGGGACTACAGGTGCCTGCCACAACGCCAGGCTATTTTTGGTTGCAGTTGTTGTTTAGCTGGCCGGGGCTGGGTTCGAACCCGCCACCCTCGGTGTATGTGGCTGGCCCCGTAACCACTGTGCTACAGGCACTGAGCTGGAGACACTTTCACATAAGTCGATTTGTAAGCTTTTGTGATTGTTCAATGGTTTAATAATGTTGTCAGTGATCTAGTTTCTACCCAAGTTTCTGTTTTACCATCCTTAGTGTCAACAGTCTTTTTTTTGTTGTTTTTTTGTTTTTTAAGAGACAGAGTCTCACTTTGTTGCACTCAATAGAGAGCTGTGGCATCACAGCTTACAGCAACTTGCAGCTCTTGGGCTTAGGTGATTCTCTTGCCTCAGCCTCCTGAGTAGCTGGGACTACAGGTGACCACCACAACATCCTGCTATTTTTTTGTTGCAGTTCGCCTGGGGCCAGGTTTAAACCTGCCACCTTGGTATACAGGGCCAGCTCCTTACTCACTGAGCCACAGGGAGCCGCCCAACAACAGCCTTTCTTTCTTTTTTTTTTTTGGCAGTTTTTTGCTGGGGATGGGTTTGAACCCACCACCTCCGGTATATGGGGCTGGTGCCCTACTCCTTTGAGCCACAGGTGCCGCCCTCTTTCTTTCTTTCCTTTCTCTCTTTCTTTTCCTTCTTTCCTTCCCTCCTTTCATCCCTCCCTCAGTCCGTCCCTTCCTTCCTTTTCTTTCTTTCTTCTTCTTCTCTCTCGCTCTCTCTTTTTTTTCCAGACAGAGTCTCTGTTGCCCGGGCTAGAGTACCATGGCATCAGGCTACCTTACAGCAACCTCAGACTCCATAGCTCAAGCAATCTTCCTGTCTCCGTCTTTCAAGTAGCTGGGACTACAGGCAACCACCACAACACCTGGCTAACTTTTTCTATTTTTAGTAGAGACAGGGTCTCGTTCTTCCTCAGGCTGGTCTCCAACTCCTAAGCTCAAGGGATCCTCCCACCTCAGCCTCCCAGAGTGCTGGGATTATAGGCATGAGTCACCATGTCTGGCTAGTTTTTTCTTAATGGTCACAAAGTGTCTGCTGTATCATCAAGCTTCCCACACTAGTTCCTAAGCAGAAAGGAAGGAAGATGGCAAAGGAGACTTTTTAAAGTTCTCTTATCAAGGGGGAGACTCGAAGCAAAGTTGGTCTTTGTAAGTAAGTTTACAGAAGGATTTGCTCTTTTTTTTTTAAGAGATGGGTACCTCGGGGAGCCTTGGCTCAGGCCTGTAATCCCAGCACTCTGGGAAGCTGAGGTGGGTGGATTGCTTGAACTCAGAAGTTAGAGACCAGCCCAAGTAAGAGTGAGATCCCATCTGTACTAAAAATAGAAAAGTTGAGGCAAGAGGATCACTCGGGCCCATGAGTTTGAGGTTGCTGTGAACTATGATGATGCCATGGCACTCTACCCAGGGTGACAGCACGAAGCTCTGTCTCAGAAAAAAAAAGGTAGGGTACCATTTACATGGTAGGCCAAAGTATAGTATACTAAATAAATAAATAAGTAAATAAATAAATAACCATGGCTCTGTGCTTGTAGCTCAGCAGCTAGGGTGCCAGCCACATAGACCGGCGCTGGTGGGGTTGAATCCAGCCCGGCCTGCCAAACAACAATGAGAACTAAAACCAAGAAATAGCCAGGAGTTGTGGTGGGTGCCTATAGTCCCAGCTACTCAGGAGGGTGAGACAAGAAAATTGCTTAAGCCCAAGAGTTTGGGTTCCTGAGAGTTGTGATGCTATGGCACTCTACCCAGGGTGACATAGTGAGACTCTGTCTCAAAAATAAATAAATAAATAAACAAGAAATTAGAAAAAAGAGAAATAAAAAAGGGAAAAAAACCCTCACAAAGTACAGTATAGTAGTACAATCATAACTGGGCTCAAGGAATCCTCCTGCCTTAGCCTTCTGAGTCTCTGGGATTACACTGGTGAGCCCTTGCAACCAGCCAGATTTGCTCTTATCCGTAAGATCACCTCATTGATCAGGACTGGGTTACATTGCGTTGTCCACCCTTAAACTGTTTCCTGAAGAAGACCTTGATTACCAGTTTGGCTTTGCCTCTTTGAACCAGGCACATTGCCCTCCACACAATATCAGGGAAGGTTTATTAGCAAAGACCGGGGAAATGGTTGCCTGCAAGGTCATCTTTCACCATACAAGCATAAGAGTATATACCCCAAGAGGAAAGAAAAGATTATATGATACTTTTCATATGATTCCTCACAAACAGAAAGGTTTTATAAAAAGGTAGAAGCATTTATTTATTCCTGTTAATGTCAAAAGTAAATTATTGTATAAATTACTCTAATTTCTAAAGATAGAGCTCTGAGTACCAGCTTACTAAGGGAAATAGAAAGAATAATGCGGGCAGCACCTGTGGCTCAGCGAGTAGGGTGCCGGCCCCATATACAAAGGGTGACAGGTTCAAACCCAACCCCAGCCAAACTGCAACAAAAAAAATAGCTGGGCGTTGTGGTGGGGGCCTACAGTCTCCAGCTACTCAGGAGACTAAGGCAAGAGAATTGCCTACACCCAAGAGCCGGAGGTTGCTGTGAGCTGTGATGCCATGGCACTCTACCAAAGGTGACAAAGTGAGACTATGTAACAAGGTAGAAATAAGGTATTAAGACTATTTGCTGGCTCGGCGCCTGTGGCTCAATGGGCTAAGGCGCCAGCCACGTACACCTGAGCTGGCGGGTTCGAATCCAACCCGGGCCCGCCAAACAACAATGATGGCTGCAACCAAAAAATGGCTGGGCGTTGTGGTGGATGCCTGTAGTCCCAGCTACTTGGGAGGGGGAGGCAAGAGACTCCTTGAGCCCAGGAATTAGAGGTTGCTGTGAGCTATGATGCCACAGCACTCTATCCAGGGTGATAGCTTGAGGCTCTGTCTCAAAAAAAAAAAAAAAAGACTATTTGCTGTTATGGTCTCTGTTGGATAATAGGATACAGTCACGTGATAGTAACAACGTACAGAGGAACAATAGTTGTAATGAGAGTATTGGGCTAGACTGCCTAAGTTCTAATCCTTGTCCAGCTCTGTAACCCCGTTTCCTCATCTATAAAATTAGAATAACAATATTGACCTGATAGAGTTGTTACAATGATTAGATAAGTTAATATATATAAAACATTTCTTTCTTTCCTTTTTTTTATTTTTTTGAGACAGAGTCTCACTTTGTCACCCTCAGTAGAATGCTGTGGCATCATAGCTCACAGCAAGCTCAGACTCCTGGGCTCAAGTGATTCTCTTGCCTCAGCCTCGCAAGAAACTGGGATTATTTGTGCCCTCCACAATGCCCGGCTATTTTTAGAGATGAGGTATCACTCTGGCTCAGGCTGGTCTTGAACCTGTGAGCTCAGGCCATCTACCCACCTCAGGCCTCCCAGAGAGCTAGGATTAAAGGTGTGAGCCACTGCGCTCGGCCTATGAAACATTTCTTTATGCCATTTATGTTTTAGTTACGTTATTATCATTGATGTTAAATGTGTTAGTATTGGCCGGGGGCAGTGGCTCATGCCTGTAATCCTCGCACTCTGGGAGGCTGAGGTGGGTGGATTGCTTGAACTCAGAAGATGGAGACCAGCCCGAGCAAGAGCAAGACCCCATCTCTACTAAAGATCAAAAAAACTAGCTAAGGGTGTCATGGTGGGCACCTGCAGTGCCAGCTACTCTGGAGGCCGAGGCAGGAGGATAGCTTAAGCCCACTAGTTTGAGGTTGTTGTGAGCTGTGATGACGCCATGGTACTCTACCCACGGCATCAGAGTAAGACTCTGTCTCAAAAAAAAAAAAAAAGATGTGTCAATATTTAAAATTTTACTCAGTACATTCACCATCTCTCATGGTGCCCTCATTGCAACCTCGTGAAATAGGAATTCTCATCTCCATTTTGTAGGTGAGAACTTAGTGCTTTTGTATATACTGATTGTGTATGAACCCAACATTGATTTGCTTTGCCTTTTTAGTTTTCTTTCTTTTTTTTTTCTTCATTCTTTTTAGTTTTTTTTTTTTTTGTAGAGACAGAGTGGCACTTTATTGCCCTCGGTAGAGTGCCGTGGTGTCACACAGCTCACAGCTACCTTCAACTCCTGGGCTTAGGTGATTCCCTTGCCTCAGCCTCCCGAGTAGCTGGGACTACAGGCACCCGCCACAACGCCCAGCTGTTTTTTGTTGCCGTTTGGCCGGGGCCGGGTTTGAACCCGCCACCCTCAGTATATGGGGCCGGTGCCCTGCCCACTGAGCCACAGGCGCTGCCCATTCTTTTTAGTTTTTTAAATTATAAATCTTATTTATAGTGTAAGCAGAAATTTAATATACATGGGACTTATACATCCTTAGATTATGTAGTCCCGAAGGGAAAGGAATGATTAGTTAATATATAACAAGCATCCTGGGAGTTAATTGCACTCAGTAAGAATATTGAGGTTGTTCATATAAAACATTAAATTCTTTGGCGTGAGTTTAGATGCATCTAAATCTAGATATTCCAACTTTGGAGCAAGGTGAAAAATGTAGGTAAAAATTACAGTGTGTGGGGACAGTTTTCTATGCTTTCAATCTAGCCTACCTATGAATTTTGTATCTGTGACTGATAGGTGTCATACAGGGAAAGCAAATTCATTATGGTAACAAGCTTAAAGAATCAGGTAACCTAAGGTCCCTCTAAAGTTTGGTAAGAAAAATATGGTCCAGTAGGCCACAGATAAACACAGATGCCATCTAATCCTTTTTAAAAATTATTTTTAAGGGGTAGATATTTGGGAGAAAAAGAAAAAAATCATTTTCAAAAGTAAAAGCATTCATTATTATGAAAATACATATGTATTTTAAGTAGCAGAATCTTCTACGTCCTGATATTTTAAATTAAAAAAAAAATTATGCTGAAGGTAATCCTATTTTACCTTATTTTTTGCTGTAGCATCTAACAGAAGGACCAGGCAGTTGCTCAGGGACTTCTTTAGAGTTGAAGTTTTGGCAGAATGCAGCCATAGGCTCAGTGATATGGACTATTTAATAACAGAGTAAATGATGTTAAGGCGGCCTGCAGATCTGGAAATCAGGTGGAGTAACCATTCTCGTCAGGTCTGATGAACGAGACCTACGTTCCTTCAGATAAGGAAATAGCTGTTGAGAGATGTCACAAACTATTGGGAACAGTTACTGCCCTCCTGGACGAGGGTTCAGAGAGCACGTTGGTCTGGGATGACATCCAACCTGCTTCCTATTACTGTGTATCTACTTCTGTGCTGTGACAGCCCGAGTTCACATTTCTCTGTTCTTTCTCACGCTTGGCTAAATCACACTCAGCAATTTGTTCTGTCTGGGTGGAGAAGCAGGTCAGAGGTACCATTTAAATATACAGATAAGCAGATAAAATTCTCCATGGAGAAAGTAGCATACAAAATGTGATGTGCTTTTTGTCTCTCTGATATAAACCTGAGGGTTCCCTCGGTACGGGACAGATTGGAAGATGTCACCAGAGCATAAGCATGTGAGAAGTCGGTGTGGCTTTAAATTCTACTTTTCCTGTTGTACTTAGGACTTGAAGAAAAGCAGGTTTGGGAGATCTAGGGAGTGTTGTTGGTTTTCACATTTCCCCCACATAAGACTCGAATGAGAAGTCCTCATATTCCAGGGGATATATGCCCATTGTTTCATTGTAAAAAGACTCAAAAAGCTCTTTGCAGAGTCTACAGAAAAAAAAAATTAGTAAGAATTTTAAATATTTCAGACTAATGCAGGTATTTATTTTTTGCAAACATTTATTTTATAAACTGATTAAAATCTGATCTCAAGATATTTCTCAGGAAGAAAGGAATTCACTTAACTAATCAGTAACAAGTCTGGATTATATCCTAGAGTTTTCCTTCTCCGGGTCTGTTCTGTATCCCTGGGATGGGTTAGTGTCATCCACCTCTAATCCACATGCAGGGTAGGAGGCATAGGCAAGTCTCATTATTTGCAGCCGTTATGTTCTGTAAGTTGCTAGAAACACTGAAAGCCCTCGCTCCCAGAGGAAATACAGAGATAAGTTCCTGCAAGTCTCTGGTCACAGTATTTTTGACAACTGATCAATACATAACTTGGTTAATGTGTTGAAAGAATCTTCTGTGTGTAATATGGAAAACCAAAACGGGTTTTCCTCTGCTCTTTACCACCCATGCACAGAGATTTCTGTGACCCAGTGTGGTAGGGAATAGTTTCCCACATAACCTCACAAAGCAAGCAAATCAGGTCTACAATAGACACCAAGGGAGTGTCCTCCAGTTCAATTCTGATCAGCTACCTGGAGATAGCCTCAAATCCCACAAATTGAGTGCTCAGTCTCCAAGACTGCCCCTCATACAGACACTAGTCAGAAATCTGGGCCTTGAACCTCTGACAGACAGACTTCAAGTTGGGGTTCCCATGACCTCCTTTTTGCGTTTGATTAATTTTGCCTGAGCAGCTTAGAGAACTCAGGGAAACACATTTTAGGTTACTGGCGTATTATAAAGGATGCTACAAAGAATATAGGTTAAAAAGGTACCACCCTCCAGGAGCTGCCACATGTTCAGCCACCGGAAGCTCTAAAACAATCACAGGCATGATTTCAACTGTGTGGAAATGTGATTGGACAAAACCAGTATACTCTAATATAGGCTGAGTGGTGAGATCCAGCAAGGCCTGTCTGTCCACATTCTCCTTGGTCTCTCTGAGCAGCATTCCTTCATCCAGAGTACAGGGCGTGGCCTCTTCTGAATTAAGGGTCTTATCACCTATAATCAGAAAGGCTTTGGGGGTCGGTAAGGGCTTAGAATCCTGTCTTGAAGTGGTAGAAGGAGGTGAGGAGAAGGACCCAGAGAGAGACTGTTTTCTGAGGCCTGCTTCTGAAGCATAAAATGCCCCAATGTTACAATAAAAAGTAACATAGGCTCTTGGTGTTATGAACCAGGAACCTTGGAGCAATGAAAACTAATATATACAGTAAATTGACCACTCAAGGAACTGTAACAAACTGATTAGCATATGGAGGTGGTCAACATGAGGAACTAGGCCTATTGTACTGATACACACATGCTGTGCACGTCTGGTCTATGAAAATTAGGTCAACTTAAGGAGGTGGTCAACTATGGAGGTGTATATCATAATATCACACACTGTATTTGACATATATTGGTTTGTTTTTGTGTTTCTTTGTTTTTTGAGACAGAGTCTCATTCTGGCACCCTGGGTAGAATGCTATGGCTTCATAGCTCACAGCAACTTTAAACTCTTGGGTTTGAGCAATCCTTTTGCCTCAGCCTCCTAAGTACCTGGGACTATTGGTGGGAGCTCCTATGCCCAGCTAATTTTTCTATTTTTAGTAAAGACAGGGTCTTGCTTTTGCTCAGACTGGTCTTGAACTTTCGAACTCACGTAATCCACCGGCCTCTAGAGTGCTAGGATCATAGGTGTGAGCCACTGTGCCTGGCCTTGACATATATTGTTGTTTCATTAACTTTGAATTCACAATCCACAGCACTCACTCTTGCCTTAATGAAGCTTATTTCTCCATAAGGCACATTGCAATGTTGTTGGGCTCAAGTAATACTCTTGAGCCCAGGAATTTGAGGGCTCAAGCCTCAGCCTCCCAAGTAGTGGGACTATAGGTGCACCACCATACTCAGCTACTTTTTTTATTTTTTGTAGAGATGAGTTCTTGCTGTTGCCCAGGCTGTACTCAAACTCCTGACCTCGAATGCTGCTTCCACCTTGGCCTCCCAAGGTGCTAAGGGTACAGGCATGAGCCTATATTTACTTTCTATTTATCTTAGTAGTTTACTTAGATCGTAGTAATTATTCTAAGCTATTTTTTTTCTATTCTTTTTCTTTTTTCTTTTTTTTTGCAGTTTTTGGCCAAGGTTGGGTTTGAACCCGCACCTCCTTCATGTGGGGCTGGCGCCCTACTCCTTTGAGCCACAGGCACTGCCCTATTTTTCCTTTTTTTATTGTTTGGGATTCATTGAGGGTACAAAGAATGAGATTACACTGATTGCGTGTGTTAGGTAAAATCCCTCTTATTATCGTGTCCTGCCCCCAAGTGGCATACCATACACCGTGACCCCCATCCTCTCCCCCCACTGCCTCTTTCCCCTCCCCTGCACCCCTTGTATTACCTCATCTGCTGCCTTCATATTAGAATTGAGTACATTGGATTTTTCTCCATTCTTGTGATGCTTTATGAAGAAGAATACGTTCCGCCTCCATCCAGGTTAATACAAAAGCTGTAAAGTCTCCATCTTTTTTTTAATGGCTGAATAGTATTCCATGGTATGCATATACCACAGCCTATTAATCCATTCCTGCATTGGTGGGCTGTACATCTTGAGGATTATAAATTGAGCTGTGATAAACAGTCTAGTGCAAATGTCCTTATGATAACAGGAGTTTTTTTTTTTTCTCGTGGGTAGATGCCTAGTAATGGGATTGCAGGATCAAATGGGAGGTCCAATTTGAGTTCCTTGAGGATTCTCCATACTTCCTTCCAAAAAGGTTGTATTAGTTTGCAGTCCCACCAACAGTGTAAGTGTTCCATCTCTGAAACTTTGAGACTTTGTGATGTGGGCCATTCTCACTAGGGTTAGGTGATATCTCAGGGTGGTTTTGATTTCCATTTTTCTGATGATTAGTGACAATGAGCATTTTTTCATATGTTTCTAAGCCATTCGTCTGTTTTTAGAGACTGTTCCATTCATGTCTCTTGCCTAGTGGTATGTGGGATTGTTGGCTCTTTTTTGTTGTTGATTAATTTGAGTAGTCTGTAGAGTCTAGTTATCAAGCTTTAGTCTGATTCATAATATGCAAATGTCTTTTCCCAGTCTGAAGGTTGTCTGTTTGCTTTGTTGTTGTCTCCTTAAGTTATTATTCTGTTCACCATTTAATACCCCGTGAGTATTAGATACTCACCTTAGTAAGACTCTTAAACACTTATTTTTGTTGATAATGCAAAAGATTTAGCTGTTTTTATTAAATAGTATTTAATTAATCTTGCTTATCAAATTTACATAAATACAAATCACTTAACTTAGTTTTTGACTATTTTAGTTTTACAATCTTTCTATCGAACTCTGACATCTTAAAAACATAAAAATGAATAGTAAACCCAGGCAAAATGCATGCTGACAATTTGAAGACATTTTTATTTTTACTTTACCACTAATACTTTTTTTTCTTAACAACTTGGCTTTTTTATCAAAATTTACTAAATTCACATGAACTTGAAAAACACTTAGACTTAGTGTAAATTTGAATGATGTACTTAACTAGGGTTAGAATATTCATGGTTTCCTGGGAAAAGGGTAGAGAGTTCCTAGAACTGAGAACCCGCCTCTTCCCACCCCCTGCATTGTAGGGCTAAACCCTTAACCTTGTAAGGTAACGCCTGGGAGTTGCAGTGGCTTTTGTAAATTCATAGTGCTGGTGGGTGTGATTTTAACTGTATTAATTAATGAGGATAATTCATTTAGGTTCACCTGCAGCCCCAACTGTGCATGTGCCCTAATTAAAGGAATTCTTAATGAGCAGGGTTTCCCTGCCATTATCCAAAAGAGGTGAGAAGATAAAGAAATAGAAGGCAGTGTCCTACCATCGGCAGATAGACCCTCAGTAACTATTTCACCCTATTTGAATCATGACCCATTCAGGAAAGCAAATGTTCGTGCAAAATACCGGTAGGATGCCACATAGCAGGGCAAACACGCAAGTGCTGGACCGTGGGAATTATACTCACTCAGAAGGGAAGATCACTATGGATGAGACATCTAGAAACACTCCTTTAACAGGCAGGGACTTTGAGACCTGATAGTTGGACTGATAAGTAAAAACATGAGGAGTTTCCTTTATTGGTGGTTGGTAGCAATAGAATCGTGCCGAGTCCTCCTATGTGCCAACAGTGAGGGTTAACCACTCTGACGTTATGAGGCAGTGTTGTTCAGTGGATTTCTGGAAGCATGAGAGTTTTTGTTATCAGAACAGAAAGGTGATAAATAATTATTGGTCAAGAGAGACAGATGGTTTTTCCGGCAGTGAGGACAAACCAAAGTCCTAAACCTAAGGCAACAACATTTGGGGGAAGGTGAGGGATGTGCAGTCAAAGAACATTGCAGCACAGGGGCTAAATTAACAGGGCTGCGATCTCACTTGATAGCAGGCTAGGATTTACAGTATCCATGGGATTAGATGATAACCATTTACCTTCAAGATAAGCTTTGAGCTAGGCCTTCGTCGATAAACTGTCCCAAAAGTGCTGAGGCTCTGTCACTGACCTAGGAGGTGGCCTGGTGTATTGATAGCAGGATCATGGGTTCATAATTTACTGCGGATGTGGAGAAGCCTAATGGGTCATCTTGCTTGGAAAAGACTACCCCTCCTTTTCTGGTGTGCCGGAGGGTAGGGGCAGAAGATGTTTGTCCTTGGGGAATTAGTGTTGGATTCCTTGGGGAATTAGTGTTGGATTCTCTACAGTACATGAGGAAATGATTGATTTTTCAAAGCAGGTGTTACCTGGGAATCTCCATTTACTTTATTTTATAAATCCTCCTGGTAATCCTGATGGGAATACTTTATAATTATTATTTTATTGTTGAGGAGACTGAGTCTCAAAGAGGTCTCATCTTTGCCCCATGCGGAGTGTGTGAGAGATGGTTGATCCGAGGTAGAACTGTGCAGCTCTGGGGACCCCCTGTAGCTCGGGGGACTCCCTGCTCCTCCCTACCTGCCACAGCACCAGATGAGTTCAAGAGAACAGAGCTAAAGTTCAGCCACATCTCTGTGAGCTGGGCAATCTGAGCTCAGCCCTACCCACTGTTTCTTATAGTGCTGTTAAAATGCAGTCTTTGATAATCATTAGCATTTGCAAGGAGAATCAGCCTGACCTAAGGGTTGGGGAATGAAGTTGAGTGTGAGGGCAGCTTGGAAGCCAGACTGAGTAAATTGAGAGCGCTTTACTAGACAGGAAGGAGCCACAGTTAGGAACAGAATAGTGGAAGGTATAAACCCAGAGACTGTACAGAATTGCCAGTTCTTAACTGTTTTGGCCTATGAAATGACAATATCATATGGTTCTACCAGAGCAGATTTCCTGGTATTGTTTTAAGCTGACTCTCCCCATCTACCTTTATAGGAGAGGAGAATGAGAACATAGCCATTCCAAGCTTATTGTTACTTGCAGACATCAAACAAATGGTGTGTCTTACTTGTCCAACTAGTGAGAAGCCAGTTCTCTTTCTTTGCAGATAAAGGTGGAACCTGCTCTGCAAGCTTATATGTTTGCCTCAATTTGGGCGGGCATTATCAAGATGAAATGTGCAGAAATGTACTGCTGTACATTTAAGGAATCTTTTTTTTTTTTTTTATTAAACCAAAGCTGTGTACATTAACGCAATCATGGGGCACAATGTGCTGGTTTTATCAGGAATGAGCAGCCTACCTTCTGCCTGCCTTCTAGCCTGCCTGCTTCTGACGAATCTTTTTGGTGTCTTATGGGTAGACTTGTGAAGGCTGAGTTATATGAAAGTGTTTACTTAGTGTCTAGCTCACAACACTCATGTGGTAAATGCTAATTGCCCTTTTCCTTTTCTAAGATAGCAGTGGCTTCTTCATCTTCCCTTGGCCTGAACTTGTCATCAGGAAAGTGTATTGAAGTCTGGGACCTGTGGATTCAGTCAGAGTTCCACTTCCACCTTTGCCAGCCACTTAGTGGCTTTGTGAACATGAGCACGTTTATTAACCTCTGTGGGCTTCCATTTCTAAGTGTGAAATTGGTATAATCACATGCTTTGTGGTAAGGATTAAACTAGTTAAGATGTGTCAGTGGCTGACAGAATGTCTAGGGCTTTGTGAGCTCTAACCCTTCATAAATGGTGGCTTACTGGTGTGACTATCAGCAGCCATTATATTAATCATAGTGCTTGGCCCAACATGGTGACTCACACCTGTAATCCCAGCACTTTGAGAGGTGGATTGCTTGAGCTCAGGAGTTCAAGACCAGCCTGAGCAAGAGCCAGACCCCCATCACTACTAAAAATAGCCAGGTGTTGTGGCGGGTGCCTGTAGTCCCAGCCACTCGGGAGGCTAAGGCAAGAGAATCACGTGAGCCGAAGAGTTTGAGCTTGCTGTGAGCTATGCTGTCACCAAGGCAGTCTAGCTAGGTTGACAGAGTGAGACTCTGTCTCAAAAAAAGAAAATAGTATTGTTTACTTTCAATGTATAGAGTTCCTAGTCAACAGTGTTTTTAAGCATTCAGAAACATTCCTGCCTAAAATGTTTTCATTGCTCCCAAATTACCGATCACATTGACTCAAGTTTCCCGGCTGATATAGATGATTCCTTGTGGAATGACCTCAACTCAACATTCTCATCACGGTTAGTTCTCTCTTTTCCTTATGTATGTAGCTTAGAACCCTGGCAAATTGAACCACTGGAATATTTATCTCCTTTCCCTACTTTTGAACTTTAAAAAGCCCAACTCAATGTTACCTTCATAAAACCTTTTAACATTTTTTTTTTTTTTTACCTTTTAAGATTTTGATTTTTTTTTTATCTTAAATGGTTTTGGTCAAACATGGTTTTGATCTTTGCTTTTGAAACCCCTAACTCTTCGTTATGCTTCTGGTTTGGCACTGGTGGGTTTTCTCTTAATAAAGTCGATTGTGACTTGTATTATTACCCTTGTAGCACTTTATACGCATGGGTGACAAGACTCAGCCTTCATCCAAGTCTGCAGTCAGTTGGGTAACTTTGCAGAATATTTTATTTGCTCAATTTTTTAAAATTCTTTTGAATTTCAGGTTAGTATGAGAGTGCAAACCATTGGGTTATATAATTTACTCATGACAGGTAAAATTCAGAGTCCTAAACCCGGGGAGTGTGCCGTATACCCAGGCATTGTAGGCATTGGGTGGGAAGCTACTGAACCCCCTCCTCCTTTCTTGAATTTAACTGAGATTATCTCTCATGTGAGTCTGTGATTGTCAATCTCCGAGGTTCAAGTTGGTATTGAGTACATGCGATGCTTGCTTTTCCAATCTTACAATACTTAGGAGAATCTTCTCCAAAGTCATCCAGGTTGTTACACAGGATATAAAATTTCCATCTTTTCGGGGGATGAATAGTATCCCTGTGTATACAGGTACCGCAGTTTATTAATCCATTCATGAGCACTTGGGTTGTTTCCACATCTTTGCAAATGTGAACTATTGTTTGCTCAATTTGATATGTGTTTATCAGGGACCTAGTGTTTGCCAGACACTGTTTCAGACATAAGTCCCCTGTTCTCAGAGACCATACATGCCACTGGGCATTCAACATGTAAGTAAGTACATAGGCAAAATAACGTTAGATTCTGATAACTGGTATAACGAAAATAAAATAGCAATGTATAGGAGGATTATGTGGGGCCCAGAGGAGCTCTTTTAGCCAGGGGTCAAGAGAGATGTCTCTGAAGGATTAGCATCTGAGATGACAGCACATGGGAAGACCGTGTGAGCCCTGGGAAAACCTGGGCGGGCAGAGCTCTAGACAGGACACAGTAGATATAAAGCCCTCATCAGATGAACTGGAGTGTGCTTCTGCTTTCTGTTTTGTTTCTGAACAGCCCAGATATTGGTTGTACATTTGAGTCATATCTGATATGTTGAAGTTCATATAGTCTTAGTGTGGTTCTGTACTATTTTTAACTGAATGTTTGATTCTTATTTATTCCCTGGAAACCACTTTTCTCCTGCATAGTCTGGGACACAGAACATTTAGATCAAACCCAGCTATATAACTTAGTACCTAGGTGACCTTAAGTAAATTATGAAGACTCAGGTTTCTCATCTTGAATGAATATCCCAGGAACTGCTTCTCAGAGTTGCGAAGATCTAATTAAATTATGTCTATCAAGTTGCCAGGCAGGTAGTACAAGCTCCAGGACACAGTGGATCCATGTGTTATGTTTTGGTACCTTAAAATATGTTACTAATGTGGTACTATAAAGCTATTCTGAGGTTGTGACTGCAGTTTCTTTCCAGTGGTTAAGTTTTTATTGTTCTGGAGCTTTCCTCCTAAGGTAGCAGATTCACCCCAGCTAGACACAGAAGTCTGTGGAGTCTTTAATGAAGGTGCCTGCACCTTCCCTCCCCTACCCCTCCCCTATCACCTCCCCACCCCCTTCCCTCTCCAAGGAGCTGCTTCTATGTGGCAACTAAAATGACAGAAATGATAACGTGTTAAATGAGCTGGAGAAACTGCCAGTAGATGTTTTCTTAACCAAAATATGACTCAATTTGTCTTCAGTCCAAATAGAAGCCTTTTCAGGATCTCCTATTCCATATTTGCAGCAGGGAGACAAGAAGAAAATGGCAGCTTTAATTTTCTGGGGGGAAAGAAAAGTCATACAAAATACCTGTATTGAGCAGAATGGCTCATTACAGCCTCTTGAAATAGGCACTCCGTTTCACTGTCACTTGTTTGGTATTGTACTCTAAGCATTTTATTTTTTAACTTGTGACTTTCTGTGCTTTTAAGAATGAAAAAAGAGGCATGGTTTAAAATTTAGAATGAAAAAAAAATTTAGAATATGCAAAAGAGTGTAGAGTGAAAAAGGACTATCCCCTTCCCTTGCACCCCCGCCCGTATCCATTGTGTCCTCCAGACATCTTCTGTACACATGAAGACCATTACAAATACAGTCGATTCTCCTTCCAGGTGGAATATCTGTTCTATCCAGTATAAAGACACCCCAAACCCCGGAATTCACAGATGCAGAGCCATTGCACTTAAGAAAATACAGGGCTAGTGCCCTTGGAGTCTTTACTCATAACATTTTTGACAATTCATCAATACATAAATCTTGTTTTATGTGTGTTTTTGTTTAAAATACCTTATTTAGGCTCGGTGCCTATAGCCCAGGGGCTAGGGCGCCAGCCACATACACCAGAGCTGCTGGGTTCGAATCCAGCCTGGGCCTGCCAAACAACAGTAACATCTACAACCGAAAAACAGCTGGGTGTTGTGGCAAGCACCTGAAGTCCCAGCTACTTGGGAGGCTGAGGCAAGAGAATCGCTTACTTAGCCAGTGGTTCTCAACCTTCCTAATGCCATGACCCTTTAGTACAGTTCCTCATGTTGTGGTGAACCCCAACCATAAAATTATTTTCTTTTTTTTCTTTCTTTCTTTTTATTTTTTTTTGCCACAGACGTTTCTTGTTTAATAGGGAATAGACTGGTTTGGATATTGGTGAACTCCTTGGGTGGCATGAGTTGTCTGTTGGTCATACCATAGATTGGAATGTTTTTATTTTATTTATTTCTGTATTTATTTATTTTCTTATTAAATCATAGCTGTGTACATCAGTGCAATCATGGGGTACAATGTGCTGGTTTTATATACAATTTGAAATATTTTCATCAAACTTGTTAACATAATCATCACAGCATTTTCTTAGTTATTGTGTTAAGACAGTTATTTACTAAATGCAGAATATAAATGTCATAAAACTATTTTCATTGCCATATTTATAGGGGAGTATGTGATGGGTTGGCATGATGAGGTCATCACTCTGGGTACTCCTTTGTGGGTGTATTTGCATGTGCGTGGACCGTCTGGAGACGGATAGAGGAGCCGTGTTTTGGTTCCTAAGACCATCGGAAATATGTGTTTTCCACTGGTCTTAGGTGACCCCTGTGAAAGGGTCATTCAACCCCCACAGGTGTCACAACCCACAGGTTGAGAACCTCTGGCTTAAGCCCAAGAGTTAGAGGTTTCTGTGAGCTGTGACGCCACGGCACTCTACCCAGGGCAACATACTGAGGCTCTGTCTCAAAAAAAGAAAAAAGGAAAAAAACCTTATTTATCACTAATGATTCATTAACATTGAACTCCGGGCCAACAGCCCTAACTGAGACGTGAACGAAGCTTGACTAACACGCACAGTTTCTCCGTAAGGCACATCACAGCCTCTGGTTCTTAAGAACATGAGACAGCACTAAGTGTGGGGGCCATTAAGGCTGAAATTGCCAAGAAAAAGCAAATATGATCAAGATAGAGCATTAAATAACATTTTGAATAGGACATTTGTTTACACTATGAGAGCTCAAGCAAGAGGTAGAGTGTCATATCATTCCACCACAGCTAAGAACATATGTGTCAATGTGAATCCAATTTTTTGCCCCTCTGTCCACGTTTGAGAATGACTATGAAAATGCCGTGAGCACTGATTTGAGAGTTACAGATTTTCATGACTAGATTGTAAATACAGGATCAATGAATAAATATTGACTGTGTATTATGTTCTTCTTGTAGGAGCACAAATGGTAGTATATACTCCATAACATTCTGTATCTGTTTTGTTGTTGTTAATACTTTTTTTAAAAGACTTTTTTTGAGACAGTCTCACTCTGTTGCCCCAGGCCAGAGTGCTGTGGCCTCAGCCTAGCTCACAGCAACCTCAAACTTCGGAGTTCAAGTGATCCTCTTGCCTCTGCTTCCCAAGTAGCAGGGATTATAGGTGCTCTCTATAATGCCTGGCTAATTTTTCTATTTTTAGTAGAGACTGGGTCTTCCTTTGCTCAGACCGGGTCTCAAACTTCTGAGCTCAAATGTCCTCCCAGCTTGGCCTTTCAGAGTACTAAGATTACAGGCATGAGCTGCTGTGCCCAGCCAACATGCTGTATCTTGCTCTCTTTACTCAACATTGCATCTTAAAGATAATTTGATGTACATGACTACCCACATTTCATTTCAGTAAACTGGAAGCTCCTGCATTCTATATTTTTATGGAAGATTGCACATTATTCCATTACATAGACATTTCATTGCTTACAATCTTTTATTAATTGCAGATTATACAATAGACACATATCTGTAGACATTGTACTGGAAGTGTTGACATTGCCCCCCCATAACGACTATATATTATACATTCCCACCACCATTACAAGAGAGGATCGCATTTTTTTCACATAGCAGCATCCTTTGCTAGTAGAACTGGATAATGACTTTCATACTATTTATGCTTTAGCACCAATCTATATGGAGAAACCTATAGGACATAAGAATCTACTGAAATGAAAAACAACAGTTAAAACCACAAAGGAATTAGTGTGTGAGAGATTCGCCTGCTTTTCTCTCTGTTGACCTATTTCCTAACTCTTTTATTTGATGCATGACCATACTCTAATCCTTATCTTCACTATGGAATGTGGTTAGTGTTTCACATGAAGGAATTTGTCAATTTTCCTTTCTAGTTAAACTTTCTGCAGAAAAGGCTGTCTTGTTTCAAAAACAGTATGCATTGAAATAATATACAGGGTGGACATAAAGTTAGTGTGCAATTTAAAATAGTTTAATATAGTAAATTGCACATGAACTTTATGTCTACCCTGAATGGGCAATGTGTTTGTTTTCAGTATTTAATTGTTGCATTAGCCTGGAGAGGATAATTTCGATAAATTAGAAATGATCTGAAACTTTACAACCATGAAGTTGCTGATCAAAGCTTATAAAATGGCATAGTTATATAAGTTGTTATTATTGTTATTATTATTCTTTTTTGAGAC
The DNA here is from genome assembly GCA_963574655.1 of Perodicticus potto. Lineage (NCBI taxonomy): Eukaryota > Metazoa > Chordata > Mammalia > Primates > Lorisidae > Perodicticus > Perodicticus potto. Next base: position 5,374 of record CAUYRH010167283.1, on the reverse strand, counting down.
AGAGTCTCACTATGTTGCCCTTGGTAGAGTGCTGTGGTGTCACAGCTCACAGCACTCTCAAACTCCTGGGCTTAAGCGATTCTCTTGCCTCAGCCTCCCCAGTAGCCGGGACTACAGGTGCCCTCCATAACACCTGGCTATTTTTAGAGACAGGGTCTCGCTCTGGAAATGTGCAGATCTTTTGCCCATGACTGAGATTTCCTCCCCTTACACGTGTGTACAGAAAGATACAGGTGTAAGGATGGTTTTTTGCAGCATTATTTATTTATAATACCAAATAATTAAAGGCAATCTGTATGCCTCCCAGTAGAAAACTGGTATAATAAAGTATGAAACATTCAAACCGTGGAATACTGTGTAACAGAAAAAACTAAGGTAAAGCTCTTAGGTGCCATGACAAATGTTCCCTGAGGTTCACCGTTAAAAGTGATAGAAGTAAAGGCACTAATTGTGTGTGGTGGTGAAAGTCAGCAAACCCTCATATATTGCTTTTCTAAAAAGACATTAAATTTTATTTGCGTGTTCTTCTTTAGATACCACTTTCATCTCGTGTTAAAAGAGGTCTTACAAATCGATTAAAAACAGACAAACTCAATAACAGTGTAGGCGTGAATAGAAAGTTCACAGCAAAGGAAATGTTTCCTACTCATTCTCTCTGTAGACACATGAAAAAAATGCTTGAATATACTCATAGCTGAAGAAATAAAAGAAAACAGATACCACTTTTATCGTTCACATTGTGGAAGATTAAAATTTTTGAGCAATTTCCGTGTTAGAGGGAAATATGCTGTCGAAAATGTGAATTCCTGTATTCTCTGGAGTCCTCTCGGAGGGCGATTTTGGACGCTCTGTAACTGTTAAGAACACCAGTGTCTCATGTGTTCATGTGGAAAGACGTAACATCAAGATGCACAATCATACTTTGAAATATGATTTTCAAAAAGTATGTATATCTATTGGTACACATGATCAAAATAATGATTTGTCAGTTTGCACTAGTTGCTACAAATTAAGTAAGTGACTGAGAAAAAGGCATTCCAGTCCTGCCATGGCTTCTTTTAGCCACAGACACCATTAGTTACCATATGAAAGATTTTGTTTTTAGGAATCATTTTGTGCTTTCAGACGAGAGAGATTGGGAGTGTTCAGGGTGGTGTGGCCATAGACTGATTTTGTGCTTTAGTGTGGATGCTGTTTTTAGTCCCATGGTAATGTTTTATTCCAAGGCAGACATTCATTAACCCAATTTTTTTTTTTTTTTTTTTTTTTTTTTTTTGCAGTTTTTGGCCGGGGCTGGGTTTGAACCTGCCACCTCCAGCATATGGGGCTGGTGCTCTACTCACTGAGCCACAGGCACCGCCCTACCCAATTTTATTTTATTAACCAAGGAAATACAAAACCAACAGCTTAAAAAAGCAAATTCAATCTTTCTATCCTTTCCTTCCTGAAAAATAAGTATGTGTTTTATTCCACATGCAGCAGTTTTATTTCTGTTAATATACACTAGTAAGATTTCAGATGGAGGTCAGTCAAGTGTGGAAATGCCTTGGAAAATGCCTTACCTTTCATTCTTATCCCTTTTGCAACAGTTTTCAGGGAGAAGAATTTCAGATGGAGGTCAGTCAAGTGTGGAAATGCCTTGGAAAACGCCTTACCTTTCATTCTTATCCCTTTTGCAACAGTTTTCAGGGAGAAGAATCACATCCTGATTCTAAGTCACTTACCAAATCCTCTTTCCTGACACAGCATCCCACTCCAGAAAACATTTTAACTTCTTGACTATGTGGACTTTTTATCAATTGTCACAAGTTATGTAGCAATTATTAGTCCTTTGCATTTGAAAGGTGGCTCTGACAGGATCTTATTTTTCTAGCAGCATCTGGTTTTCTTCTGTCTTCCCCTTTGTAATTTTTTTTTTTTTTTTTTTGTAGAGACAGAGTCTCACTTTATCGCCCTCAGTAGAGTGCCGTGGCGTCACACAGCTCACAGCAACCTGGGCTTAGGCGATTCTCTTGCCTCAGCCTGCCAAGCAGCTGGGACTACAGGCGCCCACCACAACGGCCGGCTACTTTTCTGTTTTGCAGTTCAGCCAAGGCCGGGTTTGAACCCACCACCTTCGGTATATGGGGCCGGCGCCCTACTCGATGAGCCACAGGCGCTGCCCCACCCTTTGTAATTTTTTATCCCTTTCTTTGTCCCTTGAATGGGTTGGCAAAGAAAGGACAACAGGTGTCCCATATTTGGAGATATGCCCTCGAAGACACTGTTGCTAAGAGAATATAAAATGTTTTTTTAAATGCTTGTACCCCTTATTATTTCTACATTGCATTCTAGCAGTTCTTATTATTCAGAAGAGTGGTTCTTGGTAATTTTGTTTTGTGTTTTGTTTTGTTGACAGGATCTCTCTCTGTCACCTAGGTTGGAGTGCAGAGGTGCAATCATAGCTCACTGCAGCCCCCAACTCCTGGGCTCCACTGGGTGATCCTCTTGCCTCCCAAGTAGCTAGGAGTACAGCCACACACCACTATACTTGGCTAATTAAAAAAAAATTTTTTTGTAGAGAGAAGGTCTTGCTATATTGCCCAGGTTGGTCTCAAACTCTAGACCTCAAAGCAGTCCTCCTCCCTTGGCCTCTCAAAGTCCTGGGATTATAGGAGTGGTAGATGGCTTTTATGATCACCAGTGCTGAGGCCTTGACACCTCTGAATTGGGAATCAAGAGGTTTTAAAATCTCCCCAAGAGACATGATAAGATCCTGTGGTTTAGAAGCTGTTAGAAATGAGGAGTCTATTTGTCTGCCTAATCCCCTAAAGTGATTCTGATTATTTGTTTGTTTAGAGACAGAGTCTCACTCTCTTACCCAGGCTAGAGTACCATGGCATCAGTCTAACTCACAGCAACCTCAAACTCCTGGGTTCAAGTGATCCTCTTGCCTCAGCCTCCTGAGTAGCTGGGACTACAGGTGCCCACCACAATGCCTGGCTAATTTTTCTATTTTTAGTAAAGATGGGGTCTTGCCCTTATTCAGTCTGGTCTGGAACTCCTGAGCTCAAGAAATCCTCCAACTCACCCTCCCAGGGTACTAGGATTACAGGCATGAGCTATAATTACTGGCCAAGTGGTGTAAATTTTTAAACTTTGATTTTGCAAAATATTCAGTTTGTAATAGTATATTTGATGGACTGTATTTTTTCTTTGACTATTGTAAACAATAAAAATTTTTGACTATAGGCTCGGCGCCTATGGCTCAAGTGGCTAAGGCGCCAGCCACATACACCTGAGCTGGCAGGTTCCAATCCAGCGTGGGCCAGCCAAACAACAATGATGGCTGTAACAAAAAATAGCCGGGTGTTGTAGCAAGTGCCTGTAGTCTCAGCTACTTGGGAGGTGGAGGCAAGAGAATCGCTTGAGCCTAGGAGTTGGAGGTTGCTGTGAGCTGTGATGCCATGGCACTCTACCTAGGGCGACAACTTTGAGGCTCTGTCTCAAAAAAAAAAATAAATAAATAAATAAATAAATTTTTTTTTACTATAGATTAGGAAAGTTTCCTATACTCTGTTTCTATAACTATTAACACAACAATAAGCTCTGTATGACCAAATGTTAGGATTTCTAAAACCATGATCGTTATGCTATGATTCTAAAATAGCAGCCGTAATAATTTGTAATTTGAAAAGAAGTAAAATTTTTGTCTTAGGGAAACATGGTCAATATATATGTCAAAATTCATGGACGTTTTCAAATATAATGTCACCGGTCTTCCCAAAATTTGATGAAAATTTGTTGGGAAACTATATGTTCATGTATAGTAGCATTATATACATGCATACCATATTTATTGTTATTAGCCTAATGTGTGCTGAAAATGTATTGCTCATTTAATTCTCATAATAATGCCATAAGGAAGGCGTTTTGTCCATTTTACAGATGAGGAAGCTGAGGTTCAGTGGCAGAATGAATAATTATTTTAAAAAGTAAGATTTGGACCATCTCTTGTTCTACCACATTTTCAGCCATACAGCAGCCAAAATAGCATTTCTTCTCCAAGTTAATCACAGATAAAGAAATAGGATCCCTAGTTAGAGAGTGACATTATTATGCCCAGTGATTCTGTCTGTTTGGGGCATGACATTGCTACTTGCCTTTCCTGTAGCACCAAGTCATCTCCTTCACTCTGGGGAAGGTATAAGAGAGAAGTTGGCAGACCAGAAATTTATGCCAAGTTTGGCTTTGATGTCAGAGATAACTCAAAAAATAACTTTGGAGGGAGATATATCACATTAAGCTTTACATTAAGAAATCAATACTGGTGACATAAGCCTGGCACTGTGTCGCCCTCATAAAGTGCCGTGGCGTCACAGATCACAGCAAAATCAAACTCTCTGGCTTAGCAATTCTCTTGCCTCAGCCCCCCAAGTAGCTGGGAGTACAGGTGCCTGCCACAATGCTCAGGTATTTTTTGTTGTTGTAGTTGTCATTGTTGTTCAGCAAGGCCCAGGCGAGGTTCTAACCTGCCGGCCCTAGTGTATGTGGCTGGCTTCCTAACCACTGAGCTATGGGCGCCGAGCCAGGGAATTTTTATTTTTAATATACAAAGTCCATGTTTTGGCATAAAATGGTGGAGAAAAAAATCATTTCTGTTTCCTTGCAAATGAGGTAAAGAATGCTGTTAGGTCCGTGGGGACAGCTAAGCCTTGTAAAGCTGCTTACTTTGCATTAGGAAACTGGAAAGTAAGAAACAGCCCATTATTCCATCTGTAGAGTTATTTCAAGAATGACATTGGAAAGTTCATCGAATCCTACTTTAAACAAAGATCTGTTATCTTTGTTTAAATCTCTAAAATCACTCTTAGTATTTTAAAGATTATAAGAGTTTTCTACTTCCTTATTTATTTTGGAGCATAAGGTTTAAAAGTTTTGATTTTCAGGATGCCAAGAAGAAAACTGTCTATTATGAGGGTATAACATATGAATTTAAAAGGAGCATTTATGATGCTTTCTTTTCTTTTAAGAGATGGGGTCTTGCTCTGGGCATAACCATAGCTCATTGTAGCCTCAAACTTCTGGGCTCAAGTGATGCTCCTCAGCATCCCACAATGCTGACATTAGAAGGATGAGCCACCCACCTGGCCAGTGACAATCCTTAAGCTGTTCCACTAAGAACCAAATGTGAGCCCACAATTTGAAACTTTTTTTCTTTTTTTCTTGAGACAGAGCCTCAAGCTGTCACCCTGGATAGAGTGCTGTGGCATTACAGCTCACAGCAACCTCCAATTCCTGGGCTCAAGCGAGTCTCTTGCCTCCGCCTCCCAAGTAGCTGGGACTACAGGCGCCCACCACAATGCCCGGCCATTTTTTGGTTGCAGCCATCATT
>CAUYRH010167280.1:0-11893 GCA_963574655.1 Perodicticus potto | reverse complement strand
GGGGCTCAGCACCTGTGGCTCAATGGGCTAAGGTGCCAGCTGCGTACACCTGAGCTGGCGGGTTCGAATCCAGCCTGGGCCCGCCAAACAACAATGACGGCTGCAACCAAAAAATGGCCGGGCGTTGTGGCGGGTGCCTGTAGTCCCAGCTACTTGGGAGGCAGAAGCAAGAGACTCGCTTGAGCCCAGGAATTGGAGGTTGCTGTGACCTGTGATGCCACAGCACTCTATCCGGGTTTGAGGCTCTGTCTCAAAAAAAAAAAAAAAAATATATTGTGGGAAGCCAAGTGCTGGAGAAGTTTGTCCCGGTAGCCTCTGCGAGTCAGCTCAGCTAGTTGTCTTGAGAGGAAGCCTTGTCTGAGTGGGCAGGGAGGTTTTGGATATTCTCATTAGCCTACACATAAGGTTTAAAGTGATAACTAAGGAGACACCACCTGTAAGGTCTGGTTTTGGCCCAGGGGGCAAGATTTGGCTGAATATCAAGAGGTTGAAGTCAGAGCTTAGTTGACTTTGCATTGGAGCCATGGTAGAAAGTGCTTCTGCGGTGTTTGGAGCCACACTGTGTAAGCAGAAACTCTAACTCTCTTACTTACCATCTGTAGGGCTTGGGTAAGTGATTTCACCTTTCTCAGCCCTGGCTTCCTCATCCAGGCTAACAGCCTGAGCCCCTCGGCTGGCAGTGACAGGCAGGGCACTTAGCACTCAGCACGGCAGGTGTTCAGTGCTGCTGGGGCTTCTCTTCCCTTCCTGGCCTCTCCTCCCTGGACTGCTATTCCCACATACCTTTCAGATTGACGTTCATCACGAGCTCTCTCTGAAAGATACCCAGGAAGTCAATTACAGAGGCAGAGTGGATGACGGCTGACATGTCCTGGCAGGCTTTCCGCAGGAACTGCGCATCCAGGATGTCACCTTCCAGCACCGTCAGCTTGGGCTTGCCCTGGAGCTCTGTGTGGACACAAGTCAGACCACTGCAAGGCTTTCTGGACCGGGCTGGGAAGATTCCTGATCGAGGCGGTGTTGGCCTAGGTCTTCAAGGACAGTTAGAGTAGGGGTATGGTGGGGAGGAGCAATTAAAGTATCTGTTATCAGTTATCAGAATGTGTGCCATTTATTGGGAAAGAACAAACATCTGTTTCTACCCCCATCTCATTCTAGGAAAAAGAATTTGAGTAATGAGCGATCAGGTGAGCCTGGAACTAAAAATTGTCAAAGAGAGTCATGGGAAGGTCATCAAATTCATGAAGAAGAGTAGGATGATTGTGGAGAGTTGGATACAAAAGACTTCGAATTTATGTCTATAGGAAATGAGATTCATATATGGATTTGGAATAAGAAAAGAAACAAAAGTAGAATTGTGGTGTGGAAAGCTAACCCTGGCTTCAGGGGACAGATTGGTATATGGGGTGTAAGACAAAGCAAAGCAACCAAGAGATTACTCAGAATGTCCATGCCAAAATTCAGATGAGGACTGGAACCAAGGTCTGGCCCAGAGGCCGAGGAGGGGAGAGACAAGCAAGGTTTGAATTGCAGACATTATACTTGATCTTGACTGAGAGGGAAAGAATTCAAAGTGGACCCTAGTGTTTCCTGCTTGGGCAATGAGAGGCAGAGTGGAGGCATCAACAGGAAGTTTAGGATGGGTTCAAATGATTTTTTGTTTTGTTTACATAAGGTCTTACTCTGTTGCCCAAGCTAGAATATAATACCATCATCACAGCTCACAGCAACCTCAAACTCCTGGGTTCAAGTGATCCTCCTGCTTCAGCTTCCTGAGTAGCTGGGACTATAGGTGGCCACTACCAAGCTCAGCTAATTTTCTAGTTTTTTGTAGAGGCAGGGTCTCACGGTTGCCCAGGTTACAAATAATAAATATCATTGGAAAGCTCTTTTCAGGTGTCAGATACTATCAAAAGTAGGTTTCAGTGCTGAAAATGTGTCAGCCACCACGGGACTAAGATTCCAGCTATCTATCCGAGGATAGTAGCTAAAACATCAATGATTTCAGGCTCCCCCCTCCCAATCCATAGGATGTGACACTGCCAGTAACCTTATCACCTCAAACCAGTCCCTGAAATGAACACTGTGTTCCATATAGTTTGGATAAAACCCTACGTTTGTTTGGGCTTTATTATTGGCACACAGCTTTCACAGCTTGCTTAGTCCTGTTTGCAGCTAGCTTGTGAAGTAGACGTTCTGATGCCTGCTTTACAGATGAGAAAACTGAGGCTCAGAGACATTAAGGGACAGATCTAAGGTCATACTTCCAGTGAAGGCTCAAACCTGCCTCCTGGATCAAATCTCTTGGTTGTTTCGCTTTCTCTTACACCCCATATACCAAGCTGCAAGCTTTGTTCACTTTCCCCTGAGCCCCAAACACAGGAGGGTCTATTTGGAATCCTCTTTTCTGAGTCCAAATAAGGATAAACCAATTTAACTGAAATTAGCAATGAAGTCCAAACAGTGAGAGAAAAATTGGGGGCTAGAGAAATTCCTTCTAATGGAAGGAAACGTTTTCTCTTCTTAAGCCTCTGCCAAATTTTGTCTATTCCCAGTCCCTTCCCATTGATCAGCAACTCCAAAAAGGCCTTGGAGTAGGGGATGGCAGGGAGAGACTGCTGGGAAGGAGGTGGGTGGAATTATCTCTGGCTGTCACCCCACCTCTGCCATCCCCCCTGCCTTCCTCTGCTGTCCTCTGCTGGCTTCAGATTGACTGAAGGATGGCTCTGTGGAAGCACAGAAGGCCAGAGCCAAGCAAAAAGGACTCTCACCCTGCTAGTTCGCGGGGCTCTAGCGAGACCAGGAGAGGGCACTTTGGATGTTTTGACAATAGATCCACAGCTCTCTCTTCCTCCAAGACACTGTGGACTTGGCAAATATTTTATGTAGATTGAATATATAATTGCTTTTATGGAGTGAGCTGGTTTGGAAGAAGGCCCAGAAAAGCTATGAGTCCAACTACTAGTTAAGAGCACAGATGCTGCCTCCAAACTTCCCAAGTTCTGCCCACTAGCTACAGGGCCTTGGACAAGTTCATTAACTTCTCTGTGCCTGTTTCCTCATCTGTAAACAAGGAAGGGAATGATATTGACTATCTTGTAGGGTTGTTATGAGGAGCAAGTGAGTCAACCCACACTTAACACAGTGCCTGGAACAGCAAAAACATTGTAAGGGTTTTCTGTATCACCCTCACACAGGCCCTTACCCACCCCTGACAGCCCCTGCATTTTCAGGATAGGTAAACTACCTCTCTGGGCTGAGCATTGCATTTTTCTGGTATCAGATGTTAGATTTCAAATACGATAGAACCTGCATAGGGGCCCACCTGCCTACATTGACAACCTCCCTGAGCTGACCTGCCTTTCGTAATCTGGACATGCATGACATGTATGTATCAGTACAGGAGGCCTAGGTCATTATGCTGACCACCTCTCCATGTTGACCAGTTTGTTATCGTCCCTTGTGGAATCAACCAACAGAGAGAGGTTCTACTGCACTGCTGAGACACAGGATTACAAACACGCTGACCGTGTACTAATATTTGTTTACCAAAGACACTGTTAAAGCAGAGGGTGGGGGTTGGGTGCTGTAGCTCATGCCTGTAACCCTAGCATTCCGGAAGCCTGAGGTAGGAGGATCTTTGAGCTCATGCGTTCGAGACAAGCCTGAGCAAGAGCAAGACTCTGTCTCTACTAAAAATAGTAAAATTAGCCAGGCATTGTGGCAGGTGCCTGTAGCCCCAGCTGCTTTGGAGGCTGAGGCAGGAGCATCCTTTGGAGCCAGGAGTTTGAGGTTGCTGTCTGCTTGGTTGATGCCATGGCACTCTAGTGTGGGCAACAAAGTAAAACTCTGTCTCGAAGTAAACAAATAATAAATAAATAAAGCAGAGGGTGGAGGAAGTCAGAGAAGAGTAGAGAGCTCGGGGTAGTCCTGGAGTTCTCTCGGGGGGCCTCGCGTGTGTGGGGCAGGACCCTCTGGGCAGCAGGGCCCCCATGTGGACACACAGTCCCCTCCTGGTTAGGGAAGGGAGCAGGGAATTGGTTTGGTGCACACAGGCAGGAGGCAGTGCTACAGACTAAAGATTCTCTTTGCAGAGCATCAGCCCTGGGGCCAAATGATGGGGCCTTTGGGGTGGAGAACTCTAGTCTGAGTTCTGCTACCCTCTGATCAGCTGACCTGGGTAGGCCCTTTACTGGACTCTCATGTGCTCATTGTTCAGATGGGTGTGACCCCTTTCCTACCCTCCTCACATGGTTATTGTGAGCATTCCAGATGGATTGGGTTGGAAAATATCCTTCCAATACAGCTTTTGCATTTACACCAGGGACAGTAAGTTGGGAAAAGAATAATGAGCTGTCTCAGCAAATTCTGCTATCATTTTCTCTGTTATGATGAGGCACAGGGGCAAATGATGAAAAAGAGATGCTCAAGCCGTCCAACTCAGGCATGTCCGGGCCCATGTGGCCTCTCCCTTGGCCCCTGGCTCTGAGTCGTGCACTTGCATTTGGGTGCACATGCTCTCTCTGTCTCTGTCTCTCCCCTCTCTACACCCCCGCCCTGCCCCACTCATCTTTACTTTCAATTCCTCTTATTTCACTTTTACTGAGATGCTAAATGAGTCACAAAACCAAACCAAATCAAACCCAGGCCAATCAAGAGAAGCATGGCGGGTCTCCAGGTTCATAGTCCCTTTCAGGTGTTTTACAGCCATTGCCAAGACAAAAGTCTTCAGAACATTAAAGAGTTTTAGACAAGAAGAGAACAGGTGTACAGTTTTCTAGATGAGAGAGAAAGAAGCATGGTGGCTAAGGTGGTCCCTAATTCTGGCTCAGGGCCAGAATCTAGTCTCCTGACCCTCAGTCTAGTATCTTTTGTACTGTGCCATCTCTAATTGCTTTCTGATGACTCTGCATACAGGATTAGCCTTGAATTGTATACAAATTTCTGTAATTTGCTAGACAAGGACCCCCTCCCCACATCTACTCAGGGTTGAAGATGGAGCCACGTACCCATGACTTGCATTCACTTACTAGAAAATTCCTCCTTCAATTCCGGTCTGAAGAACTTGTCCAGGGCCCTGACTTCCTGCAGATCCTTCTCTTCCATCAACAAGCGGATGATCCTCTGACCCAGAAACCCTCCTGCTCCTGTCACAAGGCAGCTCCACCCCGCCATGGCTGATCCAAGTACCAAAAAAAACACTCGCCAGGAACCAGAAGATACTGCAGAGCAGATCTGATTATTGGGAGACACTGCAAGAGGCATAAAAAGAAGTCAAATGCATATAGGCTCGCAAACAACTTTCATTCTTTCAACTCTATTTTTGCAAAAATTGCATGTTCTTTCATTACCAGGAGAAGTTGAGAGAAACCTAGAAAGCTCTAACCCGTTAGATTGTTAAAAGCCGGACAAAAGAACCTGTGTGCTTGTTGGCTTATACCTCCAAAGGCCGAACTGGAACTTTATATGCTGTTGTCTCTGGCTCAGGCTTATAACCTTGAATTCCTGCTACATATTAATGAGTATCACTCCTCCTCCAGGATCCCTTATCCCAAGAGAATTTGACCTCTAAGTTATATCACTCATTCCTCCCAGAGATGGGAAAAGAAAGCCAGCTTCAAGGCCATGGTGTGATTAAGAACTCGCGGTTTTGGCTTCCACGGGACACCCCTCTGCTGATACCAGATTGTGGATACTGGGATCCACAATTTCTGAACTTAAACAAGGCTGGGAGGAATCCTAAAGTACAATGTGAACGCTGGCCTTGTTCAGTAAATAGAACTGGAGGGGAAATCACTTTAATCCATATCTCCTCTCTCAGAATGTTGTTTCAAATGTGGCTGCTGTCTTGCAAAGTTTAAAAATTTACATGGTGGAAGCTCCAAGCACTAATTTTCTATGAAATGACTTTCTTTTCCACCTAATATATCCCAAATCTCAATTCTGATTTCCAGTTGGAGAATTCTGGGTTCCTTCAGGAAGAGCATCATGGTAGGGATGCTATCTGGTTATATGTCCTACTTCACAAGAGGGCCTCAGGGATCCTTTTTGTGGACATTTGCTCCCACCCCATGCTTTGGCTGGCACCCCCCTCTCAGTACTTCCTGACCTGAAGATTCCCTGGGTGCTTCTGAAGCCTATGCCCCAGAAGTGCCCAAATGTCCTGCCATAAGCTCAAGACACTTTCTTCCACTTTTAAAATTTGAAATGTAATTTGCATTCATTAAATTGTCCAGATCTTAAGTGTTTAGTTCAATCAGTTGTCAACAAAAACATAATTGTCAACGTAAGTTAATAGTTACATCCATGTAAGTGTTGGGGTTCAGGAAGTTGTCTGCGTTCTCAGGTCTCAGTGTGTTTGTAGCTGAAGAATGACCAGACCCATCAAAGCAAGGCAAGGGTGAACCAAAGTTTATGGAGGAAGATAAAGATAATGTCTACAGAAAAGAAGCCATACTCTATAAGATAATGTAAAGAGGTTTATTCTGAGCCAGATTTGAGGACCATGTCCTGGAGCCACATCCAAGAAGTTTTGAGCAAATGGACTTGAGGTGGTGGGGTCATAGTTTGTTTTTATACATTTTAGGGAGAGAAGAATCACAGGAAAAGTCATAAATCAATACGTGGAAGGCATACATTGGTTTGGCCTGAAAAAGTGGGACATCTCAAAGAAGGGGCTGACAGGTCTGGTTTAAAGATTCTTTTTCTTAGAGGCTGGGCACGGTGGCTCGCGCCTATAATCCTAGCATTCTGTGAATTGCATGAGCTCGGGTGGGTGGGTGGATTGCCTGAGCTCAGGATTTCAAGACCAGCCTGAGCTGGAGTGAGACTCCCATCTCTAAAAATAGTGGGGCATTGTGGTGGGTGCTTGTAGTCCCAGCTACTGGGGAGGCTGAGGCAAGAGGATCACTTTTGCCCAAGAGTTTGAGGTTGACGCCACGACACTCTATCCAGGATGACAGAGTCAAACTCTTGTCTCAGAAAAAAAAAAAAAAAAGAAAGAAAACCCAAAACAAAAAGTAAAAGATTCTTTTTCTTTCTTCATTTAAAAAAAATTTTTGGTTAATTTGAGGGTACAAAGAATTAGGTTACAATGTTTGCATTGGTTAGGCAGAGTCCCAGTTGTAGTTGTGTCCTGTCCCCAGGAGGAGTGTCATATACCCCCAGATGGTGCCCATTAAGTGGGAGCACACCAATCCTCCCCCCTTCTCCTCTCTCCCTCTATCTTGAATTGAGTTGAGGTTTCCTCTCGTGTGGGCGTGTATTAGTTCATCTACTGGTGTCAGATCAGTATCGGGTACATTGGATACTTGCTTTTCCATTCCCGTGAATCACTATAGAGACATTTGCACTAGGTTGTTTATTGCAGCTCAATTTATAATGCCAAGATGTGGAAACAACCTAAACAAACCCATCAACTCAGGAGTGAATTAATAAACTGTGATTTAAGGATTCTTTAGCTAACAATTCGCTAAAAGGGTTAGGCTTGTTTAATAGGAGTCAGCAAAAAAGAATGCTTGAGTTAAGATAAGGACCTGTATTAGTCTTTTTTCTACCTCTGGAAGGTAGAAACACCCATTAAGTCTCTGGGGAGTTAAAACCATCATTAAGTAAAGAATAGCACTCTAATTCTTTCTCTACCTCCAATGGGTCTCAACCAGTAATTTTCAACATGTATGCTGGGACACACTTGCCGTCAGAGGATCTTGGGTATGCCGCAAAGATTTTTAAATATCATAAATTAAATTATTTGTCAAAGAAGTTCAAAGCACAGTAAGGATGTTCTTCTTTTCAGGCTTTTTTTTGACCAACACGATTTAAGTGTGCCGTAAAAGTTTAACTATAGATAGGTTCAAGTGTGCTGTGAGATAAGAAAGGTTGAAAAACACTGGTCGAAACATTCTTAAGCAAATAGGACTTGTTGGTTTTTCTCTATCTCCAATGGGTCAAAACGTTCTTAAGCAAATAGGACTTTTTGCTCTTTCTCTCCCTCCCGATGGGCCTAGACATTCATTAAGCAAAGAACAGGACCCAGGACGCGGTGTTTCTTCTGGTTCTGTTAAACATTCCATCCAGGTGGTGGAAGATTTACAGCAGATAACCCTCCAGTCTTTTAGGAGGCCTCTGGCAGATGACATTGGTCCTTTATACCACATCATGAGTTACTAAGTTATGACTGTCACACCAGCACCTCCCACGCTGCACACACGTCAAAATGCACCTGAACATTTACCAAACCGGATTCAACCACATGTACAAGAACTCCCTGACCCTAACCCGGAGCTGATGCCATTTTCAGTCGCAGCCCACCTGCAGGCAGATGTTTTAATAAAACTTTGCCATTAACTATACTTGGCCTGGTTCTATGTGGCTTGGCCTGGTTCTTGGGTTCCCCTCTAACATTCTGTTAATCGGTGACAAACTACCTGACCTGCCAGACACAAGTGGCTTGTGTATATTGAGAACCCGCAGGTAGGTCTTCCATCACCTTGGGCCTGTTAATGAATCACAGAGGACATCTCTAAGAAGGGAGGGGACACCATGAGGCATATCTGGTCTCCTTTTTCATCATTAGCAACTCAGTTTTAGGGCTCCCCTTGGCCAAGAGGGGGATCAGTCAGCCCTGCTGGGTGGGGGCAGGGGGCTTAAGATTTTTATTTTAGCTCACAATAAGTTTACAGAGCAAGAACAAGATAGAAGTTTACAGGGATGTGTTAGCCATAGACCAAGAATGGGCCTCCCTTGTTCCCCTGAGGAAGGAAAATGTTCTCTGATCAAGGTCTGGGATACTGTCTGGGTGGGGCCCTCCTCATGGTTCAGACTTTACCATAGAACCCCTTTGATGGACAGTTAGTGACATGACACTCGGTTAACTCTGATTCACTTTCCAAATCCATAGTGCCTGGGCTGCCTGACTGCAGCAGCGGGAGAGGTGGGGGTTGTTCCTCCCCAGGCGTGGTAGTAAAGTGCGTTACTAAGGCTGGGATTTATCTGGGGCAGCACTAAGATGGGCTGTCCTTGTCCTTCTTCTCAGGTGGGGTCATTGCTCCAGGCAGCCCCAAAGCAGAGCACCCTTTTTGCCCTTCCTGGCAGAGCAGGAATTCTAACTACCTACCTAAGTATCATCCCCTAAAAGACATAGACCACATTTTCTTCACCCACAAAGTTCTTTCCTACCTGTTTCCAGTCAGTTCTCTGTCTCCCTCCCCAACCTACCCCAGAGGCAAGCACTTTTTGATTTTTATTTCCACAGAATTCCTATTTTATTCCTATAGTCTCTTAAATTTTTCTTCTAAGATCTCTATGATTTTGCATATATACTTAAATATACACTCAAACTGAAATTAAGTTTTGTTCAAAGAGTACGAAAAAACGGAGCATTGATTTTTTTTTCTCTGTTGTTTGTCCATTTGTCTATTTCATGAGTTTCATTCATTTTTATTTCTCTTAGTCTTTCTTTGGTTCCGGTGGGTCTGGATATTCATTAAGCAAAGAATAGAATTCTTGTTTTCTGGTTCTGTTAAAAGTGTAACTTTCAGATTGCAAAAGGTTTCCAGCAGATAACCCTCTGACCTTTTGCAAGGCCTCCAGCAGATGACCTGTTGGTTTTTTGCAGAGCAACCTTATCCCTGCATCCCACATCCCACATCTGAGCTACTGAGCTATGACAGGCATGCCAGACACCTCCCGAACGGCACATCTGTCATACTTGGGCCAAACAGGACTCAACTGTGTGTAAAAGAGCTCCCTTACCCTAACTTAGGGCCGCTGATGCCATTCCTGGTCACAGCCCATCTGCTCGCAGATGTCTTTTATAAATCTCTACTAACTCTACTCGATCCAGTTCCTTATGGCCCCTTCAACTTTAACACTTACTTTGGGTTTAATTTGCTCTTCTTTTTCAAGGTTCTTATAGTAAAAGCTTACATAATTGATTTTACCCCTTTCCCTGTTTCAGCTGTCAGCATTAAAAGTTGTAAATTTCTCTCTAAGTACTATGTTAGCTGCCTCCAAAATTTTGTATTGTGTTATCATAATTCAAGTAAAGATATATTTAAGTTTTCCTTGTGATTTCTTCGTTGACCCAATTGTTACTCAGAAGAACGTTGCTTATTTTCTAAAATGTGGGATTTTCTGGATATCTTATTGTTCATTGATTTCTGATTTAATACATATATTCTGTGTGATTATGATTCTTGAATATTTATTGAGACTTGTTTTATGGTCCAGCATACAGTCTATGTTGGTGAACATGCCATGTACATTTGAAAAAATAGTTCTCTGCAGTTGTTGGGAATAATGATCTACAAATGATTGGGTTTGCTCTTACTCTGGCTCCTTCCTTTGCTCCAGTTGGAGACATTGTCCCGTCCCCACTTGGAACCTGACCACCAGTAAGTCTAACATACTTGCTTAGGAAAGGCTGACGCTATGAATCAGAGTGTAGCAACTTCCTCTTCGATGCTATCAGCTACAGGCCTTTGGTTTTGCTCAGACCTGTGGAGCACTATCTGAGTTCACCCAGGTGCATTCTACATCTTTGACTGCCATAGGCTGGAATGCATCTTACAGACCCCCCATGGCCTTCAGGGCTGGGGCACTCACTCCTGTGCTGTTGGGAGTGCTGGGTGCTGATAGGTTACAGCTAATGTCTTGCTAGGAACTGCGTTCACCAAAAAGCCAATAGAGTTTAGAGTCTCTGAGTGGAACCAATAAGCATAAATCCTAAATAAAACAATGAGTAAAGCCAATGAAGACCATAATATCACCTTTATTTTTTTTAAACAGTTTTACTAAGATATAATTTACATACCATACCATTCACCTGTTTAAATGTGTATTTTGAGTAAAATTTTGGACTTGCGTAACCATCATCACGATCCTATTTTGGAACACTGCTATCACTGGCCATTGCCTGCCAGTCCTCACCCCACTCCTCAGCTCTGGGCAGCCCCTAAGTGGAGTCAGCTCTTGGCATCATAAGTGGAGTCATACAATGTGTGGTATTTTGTATCTGGCTTCTTTCACTTAGCATAATACACTTTCCAGGTATAGTGCATATCAGTATTTCTCCCATCAATATAGGCACTGAATACTATTCAATCATATGTACATGTCACATTTGTTTATGCAGCCAGCAGTTGATGGATGTTTGGAGTGTTTCCACTTTGGGGACTATAATGGGTAAAGCTACTATGAATATTTATTTACAGGAATTTGTGTGGATGTATGCTTTTGTTTTTTTTGGGTAGATAGCAGGAGTCAAATAACTGGGTACATTTATCTTTAGCTTTTTAGGAAACTGCCAAATATTATACTTTCCATGATGACTGCATGTCCCATCAGCAAAGCATCTTAGATTTTTTACACAAAAAATTATTGTTTCTTCACATCCTGCAATTGCTATTGTCCACCTCTTTAATTACAGCCTTTCTAGTGGGTAAGAAGTGGTATCTCATGCTGGTTTTGATTTGGAATTTTCTGATGCCTAATAAGATAACATCTTTTAATGTGCTTTTTGGCTATTCGTATGTCTTTTGGGTAAAATGTGTATTCAAATATTTTTCACATTTTTAAACTGAGTTATTTATCATTTTGTTAAGCTGTGAGAGCATTTTATATTCTGGCTACTAGTCCTTTATTAGATATATCATTTGAAAATATTTTTTCTCAGGCTGTGATTTACCTTTTCATTTTCTTAATTATACCTTTTGAAGTACAAACATTTTTAATTTCAGTGAAATCCTATCTTTCTTTTTTTTTTTTTTTTGAGACAGAGCCTCAAGCTGTCACCCTGGATAGAGTGCAGTGGCATCACAGCTCACAGCAACCTCCAATTCCTGGGCTCAAGCGAGTCTCCTGCCTCTGCCTCCCAAGTAGCTGGGACTACAGG
>CAUYRH010167276.1:0-22388 GCA_963574655.1 Perodicticus potto | reverse complement strand
CTTCTTTAATTTGCTTATCTCCTTTCAGACCTTCAAAGACTATCCAAGGATCAGCTGGTCCAAGGACCACACTTTGAGTAGCACGGATCTAATGAAAATATAGACTCTTAAACTGGAAAAAAATCATTGTTTTTGTCAATGAGTTGACAATTGGTTCTTTTATGAGGAAGACAAGAATAACTCTGATAAGCCCAAGTAATGTATGGAGCTTGAAAATTTATCCAAAGATATTTTCCCTGGTAGATTAAATTTATAATTATGTAGTAAGTAGGTTAATGTTAAAATCTGTATATTCCTTAGCATGCAGACTTTGAACAGGTAAGCATGTCTGCTTAAAAGAAGTAACTATCTGTTGAAAATATATTGGGAAGAAACAATGTGTTTACAATGTATACTACTCCTTACAAAAAGACAAAAACCATAAACAAGCTAAATGGTATGGATTTACCACTTTGGAAAGCCATTACCTTACCCAGATGTGGCATTCTCAAATTTCCAAGACAGTGACATTAAACTGTGCTGTGTTACTGTTTGGAATTACCTTTCCCACCCTCATCTACCAAAGAAAATTTAGCTTTTGTCTTATAAAGATCTGGATCAATAGTTATCTCTTGAGTGTTTTCTCATTTCCTTCATTCACCAATGGATTCACTTGTCATTCACATTTATTCATCAACAAATTATACTGCCTATCCTCCCATGTGCCAGGCACTGTTGGAGATGTTGATGTAACAGTGAACAAATTGTGGTTCCTATTTCCTTGGAGTTTGTATTCTAATGGTGGAACAGGAGCAGAAAAACACCAAAACACCAAACATATTCATGATATAGTGTCTGGTAAGTGAAAAGTGTTACAATGTAAAATAAAACATGGATTCAATTTGCTTTCCTTATCTGAACCACAGGACACAGACGGCAATTTGAACAACTACTCCTAACTTTTCCAAGAAATATGCACAGCTATTGCCATGCTAGATACATAAGAGAGAAGTTAATTCATTACACACAATCTTTGCTTAGGGAATGAGGTCTTAATGCAGAACTGAGATGCTATTTTATTTTTTATTTTTTATTAAATCATAGCAGTGTACATTAATGCAATCATGGGGTACAATGTGCTGGTTTTATATACAATTTGAAATGTTTTCATCAAACTCGTTAACATAGCCTTCCTGGCATTTTCTTAGTTATTGTGTTGGGACATTTATATTCTACACCTAGTAAATTTCACATGTACCCTTGTAAGATGCACCGTAGGTGAGATGCTATTTTAAATAATGTAGTCCCTTGAAGAGCTGCATAGGTGAACAAGATCTTAAAAATAATTCCGAGAGTGAGCTGTGTGGATAACTAAGAGAAAAACATTCTAGGCAAGGGATAGTAGATGTAAATACCAAAAGACGTAGTAAACTTGATTCTGAAGAACAGCTGGGGAGGCCTGTGTAGCTAGAATAGAGTTAAGGGTAGAGCTGTGGGAGAGGAAGACCCCAGGGCAGAGCTGTCAGTAGGAGGCGCTCATATCAAGTCTTATTGGCTTACCACTTGCACTTCAGTTATAGCACAACCATCTTATTTTCATTCAGTTAGCAATGGGTTGTTTAAAGGCTGAATCTGTGTGATGCTCATCTTTGTATTTTGAAATGCAGTGCTGCAACATATTAAGGCTTGAATGTGTGACTGAATGAGAAAGTGGATGAATGAATGAATAAATGCAATACAATGCTTTCACAAACATCATTTCATTATTTGCCATCCTTTGAAGACTAAAGTCTGGTATTATTGTATATGTCTCACAGATAAAGAAATTTTCTAGACATCTTGAGTGTTTACCAACGTGCTGGCAGACAAACAAATCTATGGCAAGGGCATTCCTAATTCAAACTTTTGATTCTTAGTTTAGTGCTGTTTGGATATAGTAAACTTACAACAGTGGCAAATAGAATGGACAGTAAAAATACCTTTTTTAAAAATTAAATTTAAAAATCTTATGTATCACAATACTTTATGAAAATGTTAGCTACAAACGTAAAAATGTTTTTAGTCTTAGGATTTGCTGCCCTCTCCTGGCAATGTGAAAAATAACATGAAATAAAACTTGGTTCTCTAGTTCAGCAGTCCCTAACCTTTTTGGCACCAAGGACCAGTTTCATGGAAGATAGACTTGGGGTAGTTCAAGTGCATTTCCTCTCTACCTCAAATCATCAAGCATAGACTCTCATAAAAAGTGTGCAACCTAGATCCCTCACATGCAGTTTACAGTCGGGTTCGAGCTCCTATGAGAATCTAATGCCAAGGCCAATCTGATAGGAGGTGGAGCTCAGATGGTGATGCCAGTGATGGGGAGTGGCTGCAAATACTGATGAAGCTTCACTCGCTAGCCCACTGTTAACCTCCTCCTGTGTGGCCTGTTTTTTAACAGGTCACTGACTGGTACTGGTTCATGACCCAGGGATTGGAGACCACAGCTCTAAGTTAGTTTAATTAGGACATCATTCCACCTACCCACTCCATCTCTCCTCCTCATCCCTTAGTTTCCTTTCTTTTCTGAATATACTTTTCATTCATCTTTGTCAACTTAGCTTAATGATGGGGTTCTTTTTCTTTTCTTTTTTTTTGTTGCTATAATATATATTTTAAAACCTGAATTGTATCAGATATTTAATACAATTAAGTTTGTGAACGCATCCTAGAAAAAACACTACATACCTCATTGCTGAATATCTCTACAGTCACCTTCGAAGGAATCCCCTTGGGAAGATATGCACCTATGCCAGTGCCTAGTCCACCCTTCCAAACAATTTTGTAACTTTTTTTCTGGAATGGCCATCAGAGCTAATATTTATTCATTGCTTTAATTTAAGTGCTAGCATTCTCACAATGACACACAAAAAGGTGGAACAACAATAATGAACGGCATTCAGCAAAACACCACCACACACCCACACAAACATAGCTGTGAGACACCGATGTACCAAGGTTATGAAATGTTACTGTGCTGTTTGTACAGTGCTGCCAACATAAACACACAGTGGCAAGTACACAAACTTATTTGTCAGGCTTTATACTCATGTGCTTGCCATCTGTTGCCATAAAAAATTATCATAATTCATAGCTATCCCAAGCCTGGAACTTCATTTCACTTTCCCTTTATAACCCCATTTTATCCAAAATCCAGAGTTGCCCGGGATCCCAATCATTAAAGCCAACTGTATATAAGATTACAGTGATGTGTTAACCAGTTTGATGAAAGTATTTCAAAATGTATATAAAACCAGCACATTGTACCCCATAATTGCATTAATGTATACAGCTATGATTTAATAAAACATAAATAAAATAAAAAGATTACAGAGATGAAAAAACCTGGTCTTGCTCTTATTAGCACACTTTCATTCTTACTTACCACTCTAAGTGTACTCCCCAGGCCAGAAACATTAGCATTTTAAACATTAAAAATGCAGAAGGTCAGGCCTTACTACAGTGCTGGTAGCATTCGCCAGACGATTCTATGCACATTCACATTTTTAAAGCTCTGTTCCCACCAAGCATACTCTCAAAACACTGTTGCTTCATGGAGCTGTGATCTGAAGGCTCCTTTATTTTTAACCATTTGGGTGGAGGTTAGAGAAATATTTACTAAACACACAATTGTGTCCACGATCTCTAATGTAGTTCACATGGTTTCTGTAAAAAATCCATTCATTCATTTATTCTTTTTTTAATCAGTTGATGCTATTTCCTAGCCATGTTCTTCATAATTCCTTTGTATTTATTTAGTTTACTAACAAAGTCTTAATGTAGAAATGTTCAGAAATTTTTTAAAATGTATACCAAGGATGGCTTGGCACCCATAGCACAGTCATTACAGTGCCAGCCACATACACTGAAGGTGGTGGGTTTGAACCTGGCCTGGGCCTACTAAACAACAATGACAACTGCAACAAAAAAATAGCCGTGTGTTGTGGCAGGTGCCTGTAGTCCACTTGGGGGGCTGAGGCAAGACAATCACTTAAGCCCAAGAGTTTGAGGTTGCTGTGAGCTATGACACCATGGCACTCTACCAAGGGTGACATAGTGAGACTCTGTCTTAAAAAGAAAAAAAAAAAAGCATACCATGGAATATGATTCACCCATTAAAAAGACAGAGATTATGTAACTTTTGCAACAGCCTGGTTTGATTGGAGACCATTCTTCTAAGTGAAGTATCGAAGAATGGAAAAAACAATCATCACATGTATCCAGTACTAAATTGGAACTAGATTAACATGTACATGTTCACCTGAGAGAAAAACTTGATGAAATGCAAATGGGAGGAGGAGGAAAGAGGTTGGGTAAATTCCTACCCAATGGGTACATTGCACAGATATATGGTACACTCCTGGGTGTGGGATACACATAAAAAGGAGACTCTAACCTTACAAATGCAAACTATGGAGTCTGTTTGCACCCCCACATGAATCTGAAATTTTAAAATGAAATGTTTAGGGATATATTTGTGTTACTATAAATACCAAAGGAACATGGCTAAGAAATGGCATGAACTGATACAGATTAAATGAATGAATAAGTGAAACTGTGTTTTTAAAGTAACAGGGTGAACTGTACTAGAGATTGTGGCTACACTGCCGTGTTCACCAAAACCTAATCCCTCTCCTTCCTGGCTATGGTCATGTGACTAGGTTCTGGCCGATGGGGTGGTGTACCAGTTTCAGGCTGGCCCAGAAAAACTTCCCATGCAAGAGCCTTTCCCTAGCCTCTGGCCAGAAGTAAAGGATTCCAAAGCTCTTAGGACATGAGTTGGCAGATTGCTTTTATACTGCCTGTGAGCTAAAAATGGTTTTGACATTCTTATGGTTGAAGAAAAATAAAAAAGGAAGACAATTTCATGAAAATTATATGAAATTCAAATCTCAGTGTCCAAAAAATAGTTTTATTGAAACATAGCCACACTCATTAATTTACATATTGTGTAAAGCTGTCTTCACACTGCAAAGGCAGATCTGAGTGGTTGCAAAAGAGACAAGACAGTCCACAAGCCTAAGAAATTTCCAATCTGACCCTTTACAGAAGAACTTTGCTGTTCTCTGCCCTAAAGTCTGGCTGAGCTACAAGACGGGAGGAGCCTGGGTCCCTACATCACTATAAGGAAGGCTGCCCGGCAAACATCCTCATTGGATCTTACATGAGAGAGAAAGAGGCTTTTATTTTGCTATTACAGTCAGATTTCAGGGTTCTTCTGTTTCAAAACATAGAGTTACCCAGCTAATAGAAGATTTCTTCTAAACAAAAAATGATGTCTTGAGGGAAGAAAGTAGAAAGGTAAATTGAACAAAGAAGATGTAAGAATGCATAGTTTTTATGGGGTACCACTCTTGTGCTTTGTATTCACAGAGCTTAAGTTATGCTGTGGCTCCTATGGAAAAAGAACAAATTTTCAGTTAACATATTTAAAAATATGTGTAATATATCCCTTCATTCCCACTAGGTGGCGCTTAAGACCTTTTACATCTCAAAACTGCTCTATTTTGTAATAGGTTGTGGAAGATTTCCCTCATTCCCAGTAGGTGGCACATAAGATCCCTGATACTTTCAAAAGTGGTACATTTTAGGATTATCACAAGGTTTGAGATTTAATAAAGCTGGAAGTAATGAAGTCTACTGTATATTCACTATTATTGCTATAGATTAAAAAAAAAAAGATATGAACCAGCGCCTCTCCCTTCAAAGAACTGATTATTTGTGTATTTAAAGTAAAACAAACATTTATCTTCCTATAGAAGCACCAAATTAAAGTCTTCTCATTTCAATAAGCTTATTTCTGGTTTAATAATAATTTATATTGCATAAATGTGTTTTTGCCCAAATGGTCACAGGTCCCGCACAAGCAAAATACCACCCCCCAAAATCTTTGTTTACAGAGAGAAACATCATCAATCCTGTCTTCAAGATGCATTTCTATTAATGACAGTTTCTACCATGCAATATCTTGCAGCCATCTTGCAATTCCTACCATATTCAGCCCAAAACATGCTGTGCATCTATAACAAAAAATGTATTGAATCTGAATCATAGTTTCTAGGCTATGATAAAGAGTGTGGACTATATTCTAAGAGGAATGAAAGAAATACAGGTAGGTTTTGGCTTTTTTGAAAGATCACTGTGGAATTGAGTAAGAAGTAGAGGACTGAAGTGGTCAAGACTATAGAGACCAGTTTGGTGGCCTAATATAGGGTAGTGGGCCACTCACCGGAAAGAATGAAATGGACTCAGGAGACTTGTACTTTAAGCAGTTACAGTTCTTGTCTCTGCAGTGAACAAACCACATGTGCTGGAATCAGGTGACTCAATTTGGAATCTAGGTCCTCTCTTCCTAGCTGCAATAGCTCAACCAAGTCCTTGAGCTCTCTGAACCACAGTAAATTTGATCCATAAAATGGAGATACTTCCCACCTCTCCAGAACTCCCATAGGAATGAAAAAGAATAACATCAGTACATGTATCAGGTGTTTCTTGCACTTTCTGATGATCTGCACATGAGTAGCAAAGGGTGTTATTGTGGTTCCCACTGTCTCTACTCTGGAAAAAATCCTTACACCTTCAACATGCCTGATGCTGTAGCTCTATGTTGAGCTCCTAGCTCTCTCTAGCTAGGGTGTAGGGTGAGGTTTTTCAGCCTTGGCACTATTGAATTTTAGATAACACTTTGTTACAGGGGTTGTCCTACGCATCACAGAATGTTTAGCAGCATCCCTGGCCTCTACCCACTAGAGGGCGTCTAGCAGCACTCTTCCTCTCTGATAGTGATAACCAAAATTATCTCCAGATGCTGCCAAATGTCTTTGGGGTGGGGGAATCACCCCTAGTTGACAGCCACTGGTAACAGCTCAGTCCAATAGAAATATAATGTGGGCCACAAATGAGAAACACTATATAATTTAAAACTTTCGAGTAGTCACACTAAAAACGTTAAAGAGAAACAGGTATAATTTTTAAACTATATTCTATTTAACCAAAATATAGCCAAGGTAGTATCAGTTTAATATGTAATCTATACAAAATTATCACAAATATACTTTAAATGTTTATATTAGTCTTTGAAATCCAGTGTACATACTTAACCTTGACAACACATTTGAATTTGGACTTAATCTCTTTACAAGTGTTTAACAGCTCCCTGTAGTTAAGGGCTACTATACTGGACATTGCAGAGATAGTATCGTATAGTATGAATTTTTATATACTAATATCCCCTTATATTCTTCTCACATTTCCCCCTTATGCCCCTTAATCTTATTAGTTTTATCTTTTTAACCACATTTAGAATGTGGTTCTGAAAGTATTACATAGTTCATTTTTATTACCTTGAGGGCAGCTAGAAATAAATTATAAACAAATATCCTCTCTAGTTCTCCAACATCTGGCCAGTGCTAGCCTTGCTGGCCTAAAACACAACTTTAGTTTTTCAACACTTCTTCTCACATGTCCTCCCATTGTCCATAGAAGTCTTCATCTCTTCATCATATCCCTCTGCTTGCTGACCAACACGTGCTTTCTATGATGGAATTATTTCCATTTACATGGAGATAACCATATTGCCTCTTTGGGAAAATTGCTTAAATCTTCTATGGAATGGATCAGAAAACTCTAATGTGATGTTCTACAAGTAGGTGAACTCAATTGACAATCTGTTCATGAACACCTGGTTCTTACATGAGGCTGTTTAGTTTCCCTATGCTCAAAATAATGAGCTTTGATGTAACTCGCAGACTCCAGTAGCCCACCTTGAGCCTCTTCCTCTCAATAGCCAACAGCTTTGATGTACTATAAAAGGAAGATTTTAAGCACTCTGCCCTTTTTCAAGACACCATTTTGTTTCCCTATAGTCCACAACCACCCTGCTGCTCTCAGCCTCATGCCCATCTGGGTTGAAGCAGACACTGATTCTGGGGCTGCATTCCAGACTCTTATTACAAGTGGTCTGGCTTACATCTGACAGTGAGTATAGTTCAAAGATGGCCCTGATTAATGTCCTATAGAAGAGAAATCTGTGATATGTTCAAGCCAAACAACAGCAAAAAAATTCAATTTCCCATTGTTGCTTGGCAGATGTCCTTTTGGTTGGAATTTAAGTTTGCTATGGCTCTTGTAAACTAGCTTCATATTTTTGTTAAAGTTTATGTTTTCCTGACCAACAAGTTGATGAAATTGTTTGTCATTTATTCATTATGCAAGGATTTTGTCAGCATCCTTTTGAGGTTCTTCTCCAGCTGGTTTTCTTTTCCCTATCCAACCACAACAATCCCACAACATAATGTACAGCAAGGCTGGTGGCCCAGAAGCTTGAGGATAAGCCAAGCTAACCAACCATTATATAGGGTGGAGCAGATGCTGTCAGTGCCCCTCACATCCTGTGAGCATTCGTTGTTTTAGTACATCCCAATGGTGTTCTACTGTACACATAGGCATCCCTCTGCTTGAGGGCTTTCTGTTAGCCAGGGAACCCAGGGCAGGCCAGAAGTACCATGGAGCTAATGTCCCTGGAGTTAGTCCTGAGCCAGTGGTACATGGGAGTTGGAGAATAAATACCTCAGTGTCCTTGCCCCTTGGGTGAGATAACTCTGAGGCATGTTCCCTACTGGCTTACTGTATTCCCTAATGGGATTGGAGCCTATTGCCTAAAGTGGAAATTTGCTCCACAGTACATCCCTTATTGTGTTCCTTCATTCCCTATCTCACACCTTTACTCTTCTACTAGAATTCTTCAAATAAAAACTTTAAGCTTGAATCCTAGACTCAGACCCTGCTTCTGGTAGAACCCCACTTAAATCATGCTAACTTTATTTAAGAAATAAACATTTTGTTTCTCTCTGAACAAAGACCATCAAAAGAAATGATCAAACCTTAAAAGCTCAAAAATAATTTAACTTGTGGGGTTAAAATATGCACAAAATACAATATTCCCGGACAGAAATGTCACTTAAAGAATGCAAAGCACCTGTACAATTATTTTCATATTTTTACGGATATTTGAATTTTTGCTGTGCAATATCTACAAGGATAAATGATATGCTTGCACTTTCTAGAATAATAGCATAACTGGATTTTGCATAAAATGAAATTACCAATTAGAACTTTTTGGAAGAGCCCCCAATTTTCTATATGTAAATACTTCAGTAAAATCCAGTGACTTTTTTTCTAGAGTTGATAGAATGTGCTGTCACTATCACAGATAATTCAAGCATAGGTTCTCTTGTCATGCATAATGCAATGCATGAGCTAACCCCAATATTTGTTCTCTTCTGCTACAGTAATAGAATATCTAGATGCAGCTGGCATGTATGTGGTGCACACTTAAGAAAATATTATGTTACCCCACAGTTAGAATGGCTATGTGACTAAATTCTGCACAATGAGATATAAGCAGAACTGTCCTGTTGCAATAAGAGAATTTGTCTTAAGACATAGCAGTTCTCAACTGGGTGATTTGTCAGCCAGAGGACATTTGGCAATGTCTTGAGATGTGTTGGGTTCTCACAACTAAAGTTGATACTGTCACAACTAAAGTTGATAATTCCTTGTGGAGGAAGGCCATCCCTTGGGTCTCTGTCCAAAATGTCAATAGAGTCAAGATTGAACAATTCCAAATAAGACATTGGATTTGAAACAAGAAATCAGAAATAACTGCTTCCAGTTCTTCCAAGCAATGGCACAGAATCCATGTGCCTTTCGCTTCTATGATATCTACAAAGCAATGAAAGATGATGCTGGTTTACACTATTAGTCATGGTATTTGAAGTATCTTGAACTTTTGTTCAACCTGATTCATTTTCACTGTCATTCACTAAAGGATTAGTTCTCCTAATTTTCTAGTTTTAGTAGCCCTTTATATTCAAATTATTGAGGGCTCCAAAATTTTGTGCTCATGTGGGTTCTTATCTATTGCTATTTAATTAGGAAATAAAACTGAGAAAGTTTTAAAACACAGGAGCATGTGAAAGCATATTCTGTTAGCTACCAGCATGACATCAACACACACAGTGTAGTCTCTGGAAAGCTCTTCGTGTGCACTCTTGAGAAAATGAGAGTGAAAAACCACAATGTCTTCATGCTATTATGAGAATAATTTTGACCTCAAGGAAGACCTGAGAATTTAAAAATCAAAGTGTTCCTCTCCCCCACCAAAAAAAGAAAAGTAAAAAACAGCGTTCCTTAGACCACACTTTGAGAATCACAGGACTAAAGACACCACTTTAAAGGTGTAGATATTAGTAAACACTCTAGTATTCATTGTAACAGAAAGGGGCCTTTGCACAGAGAATTCTCTCTTACAGCTTCTCGATGGCCTAAAGTGTACAAATGAGAGAAACAAAAAAATTAATTATATTGCAGTAACAGTGACATTTGATCTTTTTAATATTGAATATGTACACCGAAGTTGCTCATTAATCTTAGAGATCATTTGAAGAAAACAATCAGTCATTCTAATCTTCTAACCTGAAACATCTGGAACTATCATCTCAGGTTTCACAAATCAAAGCCCAGTGCAATCTGATTTTTTAAAAAAGGTACTTTGAGGTCTTGAGTTATATTTCTTTTTGCTTTTCCTGCCCCTTCATGTTTGAGCACCTACTAATAAACCCTATTTCTAGGAGAAGAACAACACAACCTGTACCCCTAAAAATCAATTACCAGACAGGAAACCTAAAATGGCTTTCTTGTTTATGAAGATTTCAGAAGGACCTCAATGTTTTTGTGATTTTTTTCTCTATTTGATAAAGAATTAAATCCTAGAATATGTACAATAATAACAAAATATCTCATAGACAGAACTGTGCATAGTCTCAGAGTCAAGGCATCAGAAAGTAGAAGCCTGTAAGCTTTTCAGGAACTGTTTCTAATTTTTAAAATATTAAGGTATTTCAAATTTAAGCAATAATTTTCTCCATTTCTTAAAATTCTGGACACTTGATTTTTAGCATAGATTCAGTGAAAGTAATCCAATTACATTTATGAAGAATAAGATTTTTGAACCTTGGTGCTATTGACATTTGGGGCCAGACAATTCTTTGTTGTGGGGACCGTTTTGGACATTGTAAAATGTTTTAACAGCATCCCTATTCTTTGCCTGCTAGATTCCAATAACATTCCCCAAGTCGCGACAACCAAAAGTGTCTACAGATAATGCAAAATTGTTCTTGATTGAGAACTACGGATATAGGTTTACTGATTTACCATTCAATTATCTGAGAAATGGGTCCTTGAGACTTGTTCATCACATGCAAATTTAGAAGACTTTGGATTATGACTTTGTACTTTCTTGGCAGGATCTCCCTAACATTTTTATTTCATTATTATATACTCAACTTAAAACTATTCTATGGGTTCCAGTAAAGGCAATTTTTGTGGGATTGTACAGAGCTGCCCACCCTGAGCAGATAACCAACCCCTTAACCATTGATATGGGCACTAACTTGGACACTGAAGGGTAAACTGATTTTTTGCCATCCTCTCAGGAAATGTTCTGCAGAAACACAGACCACAACTCCCACTTCTGAACTAGCCTACACTATCTAACATCAGGAAATACCCACATTCAATAAATACTAGAGTGGAGTGCCTAACCACTGCATCACACTGTTTCAGGAGGAGCTGGGGATAGAAAAAGAAATAAGACCTTATCCGTACTCTGCAGAAGAACACAGACCTCCAAATAAATCACCAGCTACCTAGCCTTTAGTGGAATCTACAGACAGCTCTCTTAAACCTGTGTAGAGTAAAAATCAATATGCTTGTAAAGATAACTAGACAGGGTAGATCAGTTAGTCCTAAGCTTACTGGATATTCAGTGGCAAAAAAATAAATAACAAGTTAAACATTTAAAAGAATTAAATTACAAAAGTTACCATGAGGATCAATACTATATCTTTAGATATCAGCTGGTAGGAGGAGGAGGGGGCCTCATGCTACAAGAGACATCAAATATCCTCCTATTTTTCACCCAATTCTAGAATCTTCTTTTCATTTTTATTTTATTTTGTTTTATTTATTTATTTTTTAGAAACAGAGTCTCACTTTCTCACCCTGGGTAGAGTGCTGTGGCATCACAGCTCACAGCAACCTCCAGCTCTCGGGCTTAGGTGATTCTCTTGCCTCAGCCTCCCAAGTAGCTGGGACTACAAGCACCCAGAATCTTCTTTTCAATAATTATGGCAAATAGCCTCCTTTGGGATGGGACACAGTTCCACAAGCTAACTTACCCAACTGACAGATAACTATTTTTCTTGCCCAAATAGCTAGTCGTTTTCATGTTCCCCAGCTTAAGAGAGTCTTAGACCCCTGTTTGGGGCCTCCAAAAGTGACCAACTTTCACCCAGTAGCCACCAGTGGCTTTCATTGTTGGAGACTGCTCATTGGCACCAACATGGCTTGAAAGAATATGCAGAAAATTCTATAGAAGAATTTTTCTTTAAAGGAGGGCACAGTGTCCTTTCTTCAAATAAAGAAAAGACAAAGCAATCATAGGGTGTTGGAAGTGGTTCATAAGCAAGACTATTTAAGTAAATTGATTTCTCTGGGCTGTTATTTAAGAATAGCATGGAAATCATCTGTTACACTTGCACAGACCAGGCCAGTGGGGAGTCAAACAGCTGTTATGGAGCAACCATGGCAGAAGAACTGCATATTGTGAGAAAGAGCAACACAGCTGTGAGCAGCTTGAAAACAGTGTCCAGCTGTCCTCTCCTGAGTGCTTGTACAGAGTGCCATGGGCATGCAAGTGTTTTCAAATGTGGGTTTTGTTATTATTCAGGTATAGTGAGGCCAACAGATCAGAAGATAATTGCCTTTGAAAAGACAGTTTGTTACTCACAATTCCCAAGGGAAGGGGCATGCCATACCACATAGGGCCACATGGGAAACACCAAGCCTGGTCAGGAGAAAGGAGGAGAGAGAAGAAAACACAAGCAAGAGCCTTTATTGTGGTTTCTCTGGGAAGGAATGGGTGAGGCAGGGCAAGCAGGCTCAGGATTGGCCAGTTGGAATGATTTCAGTGGACTCTGGGGTGTAGGGGCCATCTCTAGTGCCTTAGGTAATCAGTGAAGGGGAGAAATGGCTCAGAATTTGAAAGCCCTGGGAAATCCCAATAAAGGATTGTAGTATGGGCTTTGGATTGGTGGGTCTGCATATGCAAGGTATACTTCCAGATAAGTTGCTTACTGTCTGTAGAAATTTATTGGCCCTGAGAGGGGAAGTCCATTCTAGGATCAACAAGCCTCCAGATATCAAATGATCCGAAATATAGAAAACAAAAAGGTATAATCAGTCCCACAGTTAAAATAGCACTCGCCACTCCATCACAGGATTAATCACTCAGAAATCCACAAAACTGCTGGCTTCAGGCTTGTCTGTTGTTGGGGCCTTAGCTTATCTAGTAATTGCTCAGTGAATTTGACTCCTGGAGCCACCATATACTGCTGCATACCTTAGAAAAGTCACTTAATCTCGCCATGCCTCAGTTGACTTATCACTGAAATGGGGATAATAATATAATAATAACCCCGGCCACAGGAGATTGATATTAGAATAAAATTGGTTAATGTTTATAAAATCACTAAATGCCATAGTACGTATGAGTGTTTGGTTTTCAAAATGTCAGTTGAGCTGAACTGCAGGCATATCAACATCACACACTAGAACATAAGTGAAGAGCTTTTTGTGAATGATTTCTGTATTCCAAAGTTGTGTTTGTGTGTGTGTGTGTGTGTGTGTGTGTTTTACTTAGATTTAGACTGTGCATTTGGTTTTTTGGAGCTGTAAACAATGGTTGGGCAAATAATTATTTTTTCTCTCCCAAAGGGAGAATAGAACTTGGATCAAATAAATCTTGTTTCTCACAGCTCATTCATCGAGGAATAAGGATTTCCTGGTACCAATGGAATCAGAAGAGGAAGAGGAGAGAGAATTGGGGATAGAAACATTTTATCCTCATGCCCCTACACTCAAACTCCTCCAAGCAATCTGTCCAACTCAAAGTCTGCATTTGGGGCTTCACCTAAAGAAAGGCATGATGGAAGGTTGTAAGAATTGACTTCAGTGCCTGAAAATGGGTTTTCTCACTCCCCTCTCCTCTCACATCCACCCCAGTATCATCCGTCATCTGTCGCATCTTGCATGTGAACTTAAGACTCATATGGAAAGTCTCTCTTTAAGGCTAAGAGTCAGTGAGTCTAAGATGCAAAGTTAGAAATCCTCCAGCTTGACAAACTGCCTAGGAGGGTAAAACGAAAGATCAGCTAACACACAATCTTCTTAGCAACCATCTTACTGACCATAAGTCAACATACAGACATATTAGGATACAGAGTGGGAAGGGTCTCCTGGTAGGAAAGAAAATATCATATTTGGGAGTAATCAAAAATAAAAAATTTTCATGTCAGAAGCAATGACCTGAGAAAAGTTGCTGGTAGAGTTTACAAAGGGTTGATTTATTGCATATCCTAAAGGAGCATTAGGAGGACAGGACACAAGGGAGACCCTTAGGGGTGCCTTAAAGCTCTCGGTCTATGCGGTTTCTTAGTTTAAGGGCTTTTAGTAGCTTGATTCATTTTAAGGTTCCTTATTTTCAGAGTCTTAGAATGTCTAACAATTACTTTGTCTTATCAAAAAAGTGTCATTTTGTATAATTTTAGAACTGTGGTTGTCAACCAGGGGCAATTAGGGGGATATTTGTCAATGTCTTGGGATATTTTTGATTGCTACAATTTTGGGGGCATGTTAATGGCATCTAGTGGGTGAAGGCCAGGGCTACTGCAGACCATCCTACAATATACAGAACATTCCCCACCATGAAGAATGATCCAGCACCAAATGTTGATGATGTCAACATTAAGAGACCCTAGTTTAAACAATGCAAAAGTATTTTGCTCAAATGATCCCACTGGGACCCAAACAATTATGCTAAGAGGTTAAGTACTATCCTTCCTCCTTTGTTTCTCACATGAGTATGGAGGCCTGCCAATGTTGTCAAGAGACATCGTTTCTAAACAAAGCTAAGTCTTGACTCAATACTATCTGACTCCTGAAAAGTATACCATGTGCATGGCTTGGAAGTCCTGTAAACAATTGTGTGTGTGTGTGTAAAAAAAAGAGAGGAAAAGTATTGCTAATATTTGTTAATCAGCTCAAGTTTTGAAATGTCTTGTAAAACTTGAGATTTCTTGAGGAACAGAGCAATGCAGTTAAGGACATAAGGTCATATACTTATTATAGATAGATTATCCAGTTTTGAAAGAACAAGGAATACAAGGAAATTGCCTTAATGCTAAAACCATATCAAGTGTAATTTAATCTTTGACTATTTAGAAGACACTTTCACCCTTAGGGCTCCCTATGGACCTTTCCTTGTATGTAGGTTGATTCAAAGGTATTTAGGTATTTAGGATAATTAGGACATATAGAAAGTAAAACGCATAACATGTGAAAGATGTGCTATCCATGTAATGGATAATGTTCAGTAAGGGATGAAGAGAAGCAATGAGTGAAATAACAAAAATAACAAATGAGTAAATATAAGATCTATATCAATAGCAGGTGTCTAGGAGAATGCAACATGTTTAAAAACTTAAAATCCACATACAGAGAAATTTCCATTGGTCAGACTTCAGCCAAAAGCCACAGATTTATTATATGAAGGGCAGAGTGGCCAATGTTGATACTACGCCAAAAGTCTGAGTGGCCTCAAGTACATGGCCAAGGTTCCAACCAACCCTAAAGGCTGGGTTACGCTTGTCATTTTGTAATTGGTTTCACAACCACTTCATTTTTGAGGTTGAAAAATCTGGCAACTAGAATAAGTCTCTATTTATGTCTTCATTACATTTGTTGATGCCATGTTTGTAATGGGGTTCACTCCATCATTCATTTTGTTTATTTGTTTCAAGCAAGGGTCAATCCCAATATCATCAGTTCTCTATTGGAATTTAATTTCACAGTGACGTCTTAGTCACTTGAATAGTGTGAATTTTGCCTTGTGAATAAACTGATTCTCCATTAGCCTTTTAGAACCCAGGCTGTTTTTATAAAGTGGTAAGAAGATCAAACATTTCAGCAAATACAGGATATGATAAATATTTTATGCTAGACTTACATAATACAAGTCTTCCAATTGGGCTGAAGCTATTTGGCAGAAACTAAAACATTATCTCAAACAAACAAATAAAAACTTTGAAGAAATGATCTCATCACTCTGAAACTCCTGCAAAAATGTAGATACATCATGAATATGTTTAAATGTCAGCTGGAGATCCATTATAGTCTGAACTAGACAACCCCTCAGGTTCACTCATCTCACACACCAGCAACTTTTATGATGTGGGACAAGTGCCTTTCCCTCTCTCTGATTTCCTCATCTATAAAATGATGGGGGTTGAGGTGTTCTACACAATGTAAGAAGTGATTCTTTGGCAGCTCCAAAAGACCCATGGTTCTATTATATAATTCTCAGAAAAAAAGAAAAATTCCTCAAACAACAATGCCTTTCAATCACATCGCTTCAAGGAAATGTTGTGCTTCTTAATTCATAAACATTACACTGAAGTATAACTCTATTAATTTCAATAAACCTTAAATCTAAAATGCAAAAATTCAGGTAGCTATATAGTTTATTTTCTTCAAAGTTTTTCACAGTAGGAGCTAATTCTATCAGATAAAGCTATTAGACATTTTTAAAACAAATTTTGGTTTCAAAATGGCCAATCAAATGTAACGTTCAGATTACAAAACAGGCAACATTCAGAAGCTTAAGCATGGGAGTCAGGTGGACACTCTGACTCTATCCTTTATTTCTAGCTGAGAAGTGGAGAAATGTATACCTTAAACCTAGTCTCAACTCTATAATGAGAATAAAAGAGTCTAGTTCAGGAAATTGCTCCAAAGACCTCATGAATGCATGAGCCGATACATTTAAAGGTGACACAATGTGGGCTCAATGTAACACCCGAAAATACAGTCTTAAAATGTTAATCATTATATTATTCACAGAATAAGTGTCTTACCATCACATCAACAGCATGTTTTCTGCTAGTTTAAATAGTATACTGGAGTAAAATAATTACAGTTCATGATTTTGAGAAAGGATACAAAAATTCTCAGTTTAGGAAGGAAAACAAGGGTGATGCCCTTCTGGATGTGCAAGAATGGAGCCGCTATGATTCGCCCTGCAGTTGACCTTCTGTTTTTATTTCTTTTTGAAGTCCTGCTTCAAACTAATTCAGAACAATATGAAAAATGAGCCTTTTCCTAAGAATTAAGAAACAAGCTATGACTTAAGAATTATTTTATTGTTTTCTATGAACTTCTGATTTACATATTTTTTGTTTCTTATGCTGGAACAATATCTTATTTATATTTATATTCCTAATGCTTGGTACATATTGAGTTTTCAATACAAGATTTCTAACAGTGTGTGCAAATGGCTTTTTCCATTCAATAACCCCTTTGATTGTCATATTTGGGAAAATTTATAACAGTAGCAAGAACCTTTAAAATCTGTATCTTTAAAATACCATAAAATATATTGATAAGGATTAAGAATTTATTAAGTCTAAACTCACAATTTTTCTTCTTCAGATTCCATCAGAGTGTTGTCTGGCATTCAGAAGGTTGCAAAGCAACAGGTAAAGATACATATTTGGAAACTGCTTTCAGTTAATTCCCATGGCCTTTTTTTCCTTTGAAAAACCATGTGTTTCTGTTTGTTTTTTTACACTCTTTGTCTCAGATGGCTGCCTACTTATTTGTTAAACACTTTGCTGGCATTTTTCAAACTTCTCTAACAATAATGAAGTAATTTGAACTTCCACTATACCCTCTCTTTTCCAGGTCTACATCCAGTGCCCCCCCATTTCAAATTTCAAGACAAATTTGCAATGGAGATAACCATTCAGTAAAATGTTATGTGTATTGAATCAATTTCTGCTTCTATTTCTTCGATAAAACAATACTAGGAAATATGACGTGTCTTTGGAAATGAAAAGAGGGAAAAAGACAATCTACTAAGCGGGTTATGGTAGGTACACAGGCTTTGTTTGTTAGTAAAACAGGCTGAACTCAACAGTAAACACCCAAGAAATTTTTTGGAAAAGGAAAGATTACAAGAAAATCTGAGACATATCAGCCTCACGTTCTTTGGAGTTGTTTGGGCAGTGGAATCTTTGGCCTGTCTAAAAGACCTAAAAATAGCTTATAGTGCCACATGATGGCATGTAGGTAGTGGCTTTCCAATAAAACATGTCACAACACTTCCACTGCAGTGTGGAAACAGATGTTTGAATTTCTAAGTGAAGAATGTGCCTGAAGTCTCAATGGCTTCCCTTTAGGGCAAGCTTATCTTCCATGGCAGCAGAAGAAAAACAAAGGAATTACCAAGGATTTTGAGAAAAAACAAAAAACCAAAAAAAGCAAAAAAAAACCTTCTTTCTCTTATAGACCATGACTTCCCAAACTTTAATGTGCGTAACAATCAGGTAGGCACATCGCTGATTCCACAGGTCTGGTTGAGGCCTGAGTTCTGCATTTCTAATTATCTTTTAGAGGGTCCACTGGCCCATCATCCACACTTGGAATAAGATAATAGAGTATTTCTAAACGGGGATTTTTCTCTAGTCCTTTCTCTTTGATTACCCAAATGCAATCCGAGCTTACACAAGTAGAAAGTGAGACACTAAAAAGTCTAGGTGAGCAGGCATGAGAATGGGCCTCTATTTTTAATTCTGTTTCTAATAAGATTTCTATTTCTGTGTACCTCTTTTTACCAGGGGGGAAGTTACCTAACACATTCCCCTTATGTCTTATTGAACAGAACACTATCATAGGGCCATATTTAAGCCACATGGAAGGTTGGAAAAGATAGCACCTGGTGTTTCCACTTTCCTTCCTTTAGGAAGGAGAAAGGAAATGGCTATTGGTCAGGCGACCAGCAGTGGGAACCACCTGCACACTACCGTGATCCATTTTACTCAAAAAGACACAGCCTTTGAAACTACACTTTGAAGATACACCCATCCAATTTCATGAATTGTTATACAACAAAAGGTGAAGAACCACTGATCCAAATAGTCCTCTTACCAATGTCCCAAGCAATACCTCAGATGTGGTCCCAAGTTTTCAAAGTGGAGAGAAGAAAGTAATAAATGGGTATCTGGGAACCTGAGCTGATTTGAAACTTGAGCAATGGTTGCCCACTCTTTGGGCTTTATGGACCGTGGATTAACTTAGTGCTGGTTCCCACTCTGGGCTTCATGACAGAGTCATGTGGGAGGATGTTAAAAAATACTGAGAACTTGGGGCCACCCCTGGGAATTTTTACTTTATTAGGATACAGCTTTGGCAGCAGAATTATTTTCCTTTTATTTGTAGTTAAGATATAACCATTGTACATATTTATGAGATACAGAATATTTCCAAACATGTATACAGTGTGGAATAATCAAATCAGGGTAATTGGCATATCTGTCACTTCAAATATTTATTATTTTATTGTGTTGCAAATATTCAAAAGCCTCATTTAATGATTTCATCCATTTTTCATGGCTAAAAAGTATTCCATGAGTATATATACCACTTATGCAGAGAATGAAAGTAGACTCCTATGTATAACCATATGCAAAAATAAACTCAAAGCAGATTAAAGACTTAAACGTAAGTTTGGAAACCATAAAAATACTAGACAAAAACATAAAGACATTGATCTAGGCAAAGATTTTATGGATAAACACAGATGCTTAGATGTAAAAAAGCACAGGTAACACAAGCAAAAATAGGCAAAATTGATTACATGAAGCTACAAAGCTTCTATACAGGAAAGGAAACAATCAACAGAGGGAAGAGACAATGTAATAGAATGAGATATTTAGAAACTTCATGTGATGAAGGACTAATATCTAATATCTAGAGTATATAAGGAACTCAACAGCAAAAAAACAAATAGTATCATTACAAAGAGGCCAAGGGATTTGAATTAATAATTCTCAAAAGTTATTGGAATCTTTAAAAGCTCCTGGGCGAATCTAATATTCATTCAAAGTTAAGAGACACTGCCCTGGAGCTGTGTTTTGTACTCTGTAATGTGCTACTCACAAATCACCTGAAAATCTGGTTAAAATGCAGATACTGATTTAGTAGGCTGGGTGGGATCCAAGTTTCTGCATTTCCCAGATACTGTTGGGGGGGTATTGGTGTTGATGATCTACAGACTTTGTTTGGAAAGGCCCTGAAGCAGTGGTTTTCAAAGTGTGATCCATGAACCAATGTGATCTATAAGTGTCACTCCACAGCAAGTGAAGAATTTGAGAGCACTCAATTAGAAACTTTTATCACTATTTGATTGAGACACCCTAGTGTCAAATATTGTATTTTACAAAGTAAAACAGAATAGAACAAAACACCTAGTTGTTTAGCACAGATAATCTATGAAGCCCCAACCTAGAGGATAATCCTATCCATTCTGTCCATGAACGTGCAAACTTGAGGCAGAAATTACATCTTATTAACTATTGAATCCCCAGTGTCATGCCACAAAAAGCCCTTAGAAAATGTTGGTTGGGTTCGGCGCCTGTGGCTCAACGGGCTAAGGTGCCAGGCACGTACACCTGAGCTGGCGGGTTCGAATCCTGCCCCGGACCACCAAACAACAATGATGGCTGAAACCAAAAAATGGCCGGGCATTGTGGCAGGCGCCTGTAGTCCCAGCTACTTGGGAAGAGGAGGCAGGAGACTCGCTTGAGCCCAGGAATTGGAGGTTGCTGTGAGCTGTGATGCCACAGCACTCTATCCTGGGTGACAGCTTGAGGCTCTGTCTAAAAAGAAAAAAAAAAAGAAAATGTTGGTTGAATAAATGAATAAAATATTGGCCATCTGGTTGTGGCTAAGGATAGACATCAAAAAGAGATAGGCCTAAGCTATGTGGACTTCAATATGCAGAGAAAATGACTGGAAAGTTGGGGGAAGGTTGAAATTGACTCTAGTTTCAAACATTTGCTGAGAGCATCTACACTATACTTTGGAGACACAAAGATGAGCAAAATATGGAACTGGACCCCAGAAAGCTTTGTTTTCTGCCCTGCGAAGTATGAACCAATAATATCACTGCTTGTTAGAAATGCAAAACCTTGGATGGCCCTACACCTGCTGAGTCAGAGTCTGCATTTGAACAAGATGATTACTACACACGTGAAAACTGGAGACACGTTGCTCTAAACAGGTAGTTCTCACCCCTTGACTGGAATCATGGGAGTAATTTTTAAAAATCTTGATACATAGACCACCCTCTAGAATGAAATATGAACCTCTGGGGTGTGGCCCCCGCATCAGTAATTTGTAAATCCCACCAAGTGATTTAATGTGCAGTCAGGGCTGAGGACCACTAATTTGGAGCTCTAATAGATATATGAAAGTGAAATATCAGTCTGAAGAATCCATTCATTTGATGAGAAATGGAAGGAGGGATGTCAATGGATTTTGGGTAGTAAGTTGCTTTTCAAAATTACACATTTGGAAGATTATTTGAATAATTGCTGGTTAATCTACTCAGACAGGGTAGAAACTAGCCATCAGAAAAGTCAATTAAGAGACCATTACATAATACTTACCATGAGAACGGTATATTCTCTTGCCAAATTCTCTTTGTGAAGAAACTAAAGGGTCCCAGTCTATGTACTACTGGGTGGACAAGTTGGCAGTTGTGGCTGATGTCAAAGGGCTGGATAGGGTGGCCCATCCCACAGAGAACAAAAACAAATGTGTAAACATAGGGAAGAAAAACAAGACTCATGAGCTAGAGAAGTGGTTAGAAGAAGAAAGAAGGGACTGAGATAAAAGCCATGGACAACATCAGGGTGTATTGATTATACCATAATGGGCAGGCAGGTTTGTAACATGGAATGTGGGCAGGGATGAAGGGTCTGTGGCCAGGATGAAAATTAAATCAAAACATTGTTAATCATCAAATTTTTTTATTGTCTTTATTATTAAATCATAGCTGTGTACAATAGTGCAATCAAGGGGTAAAATGTGCTGATTTCATATACAATCTGAACTATTTTCATCAAACTGATTAACATAGCTTTCCTGGAATTTTCTGAGTTATTATATGAAGACATTTGTATTAGGCATTTAGTAAGATTCGCCCGTACCCTTCTAAGATGCACCGTAGGTGTGGCCCCACCAATTACCCTCCCTCCACCGCAACCTCTCCCCTCCCCTCCCTACCCTTGCCCCTTTCCCCATATTCTTGTGTTATATTTGGGTTATATCCTTCATATAATTAGCTTCATAGTAGGGCTGAGTACATCGGATATTTTTTCTTCCATTTTTGACATACTTTGCTAAGAAGA
>CAUYRH010167273.1:0-12506 GCA_963574655.1 Perodicticus potto | reverse complement strand
CTGCCCCCTCAAAGCCCAACCTCCCAACAAACAAACATGCTTTTGCTTGTTTTGTAAAATCATTGTGGTCTATGAGTTTATGACAGTTTGAACTTTGTTATTTAATTTAATTCATTGCTTAATTACTGTTTTCCTATGAATGATTTTACTGTGGTTAATATGTTAGAATAACAGTATTCCCAGATAGTTTTTTTATCTAATGGTTTTAAAAGAAAGATATTTGAGCCTGAGGTATGTGTTATTGTCGGGGGAGGAAAAGAAAATTATTTCTCACAACTAGTTAGAACCATTGCCTTATCCACAATCCACAAATAATCCTACGGGCATCCAAAGAGTAGAGAAAAAATAATGTATTTGGTAGAAAACATCCTTTTCCATTTTAGCAGGAATGGAACCAAAATCCTAACATGGTACAGTCTGAGAATCATTGCAAACCTAAGAAAATGCATTTTTTTCCCTTTGAGCTCACATACCTATTATATCTTTTTGATTCTCAGGTAAAGAATCAAAATTGAAAATAATTTTGTCTTCATGTTCTAATTATACAATGTAATGATTCTCTATCTTTAGTGTAATAAGAATGTAGAAACTTTTCCAGGAAATTTTAGGAGATGAGGTTGGTTTTTTAAAAATACTTTTGTGGAAACTTTAGATACAATGTCTTATTTTAAATTCATTCAAAGGAAACCAAAGTCTCATTTAAAAAACTCATTTATGCAGAAACACCTGGCCCTGAACATGACTAACATATCAACAATGTCAAAACAAATAATTGAGAACAATGATTTATGAAGGTATGAATCTCTTTTCTCTCTGTCTCTTTCACATTTCATAGGCCTATGTTTTTGACATGCCAGCATTCCTAAACGATCTCTTCATTAACTGTTTTTATTCCACACTTGCCAGTCCAGGCATTAAAATAATCTATGGATTTGTTCTTTATAGTCACTATGTTTCCCCTGCTAACCATCTTTGTCTTTGGGAACTGTAACATACATTGTTCCTTTCAAAATTTAGATCCATCAGTAAGAAGATTTCAAATCTGATGCCTTTCTTTTTATTTTGAGGACAACTTTACAAAGTGAAATGTACTGGCAGGAACATCCACATATCGATATATGGGTATAAGAAAGGAATTTGTAGAAAAATACATAACAGGGAATTCATTTCTTACTCAAATAATTCAAAATAAGATATTAATGACCTTAAATACCAGGGTCATCAAATGAAGATTATTGAAGAATTAGTGATTTTAGAACAGGGGTTATTGCTGATAAAAATGCACAGGAATTGTGCCCCACTGATCATTACATTTATTATTTTGAACAAAATATTTACTTTTACAGTCACTTGTGCAACTGCAAAAACCAAATACATCATCCTCTGCCTTTCTCAGTCTAAGAAGTGTCTCAACTAAACTGTTTCTTAAACAAGTCCAAGAATCCCTTAAAATTTTACCATTGGAATGTCTAGATCCAACTGGTTGTTTAAATCATTCATAGTTACGAATATGAAAAATGTTAGACGAAGTCCTTATTTGTTAATATGTTACCTTTGTATGATTCTTCCAACACATGATACTTGAATTATAGAAAGCTATCATAGTAACGCTCTCTGTGATTACAGTAAATTTTTAGAATTCATAATCCCAGTTATGATTTTTACAAGCAGTGTATTTTTTTCATTCATCCAGCAAACACATGGATGTAAATGAATCTTTGCACTGAAGAAGCTGAGAATTCAGCAAATAAGGTGGCTAACATATGTTTATGAAGTGCTATAGTGTGAGCTAGAAAATGACAGGTGCATAGGGAGGTAAAACGATGATAAAGAGATGTGCAGAGAAGGGAGATCATAGGAAGATTCAGTGTGAATACAACATTTAAGATATTTAAGCAGGGTTTGGGGGGATATCTAGAAATTCATTATGCAGACATGAGAAAAAGAAAGAATGGTTTGAACAGTACCATTGTTCTGGGCAAGCACTGAACATGTTTGGGTTATAGGGAACAGTGTGATTTGAATGGTGTTGATGAATAAGAAAAATATGCTAATAGTTTGGAAATTGACTGGGAACTAGATAAAGGAAGACCTCGAATCTAGGAGGAAGAGTTTTTGTTTTTAAGTCACATTTTAAAATAGCTCCCAGTTGCTGAGCACTCTCCATGTACTCAGCACTAAGGAATCTACTTTACAACATATTGATTCCATAGAGATCCTTTGAGGCAGATGTTATTCTCCTTACTTAGCAAATGAAAAAATCTAATATTCAGATAAATAATCTCGTGAACTCAAACCCAAGTTTTCCTGGCTCCCAACGCTATGTTCTTATGATTGCAACATAGTCTGGAACTTTATTCTTCAGGAAATGAAGAGCTGTTGAACACTTCTGAGAAGGGCGTATCATGACCACAGCCCCTCTAATCGCATCTGTAGGCCAAGATGCACAGCTGTGCCTAGCACTGTCAACGCTATGTAGGATGAGAATCAGGGCACTTGTGTGAATTTAAGCATATAGTAAGAAGCACTTTACTCAAAAAGATAGATGTATTAGTTTGCATTCCCACCAGCAATGCAAAAGTGAGCTTGATATTTTCATGAGTAGTATCTTCTTGCCTCTATTCAGAATAATTTTCTTTGGCAATTTTTTTTCTCTCTCTTTTTTTTTCTTTCTTTTTTTTGTAGAGACAGGGTCTTACTTTATCGCCCTTGGTAGAGTGCCGTGGCATCACACAGCTCACAGCAACCTCCAACTCCTGGGCTTAGACGATTTTCTTGCCTCAGCCTTCCAAGTAGCTGGGACTATAGGCGCATAATGCCCAGCTATTTTTTGTTGTTGTTGCAGTTTGGCCGGGGCCGGGTTTGAACCCGCCACCCTCAGTATATGGGCCTGGCACCCTACCCACCAAGCCACAAGTGCCGTCCTTCTTTGGCAATTTTTTAGGATTAAACTTGTCAAATATGTTGTCTCTTTATTGTCAAAGGCTGTTTTTTGAACAAAATGCAGTCAAGATTTGAAAGATTTGTTTATAAAATAACATAATACCACATGAGGTCACTTAGGTGGATTTAGAAAGAAG
The DNA here is from genome assembly GCA_963574655.1 of Perodicticus potto. Taxonomy (NCBI): domain Eukaryota; kingdom Metazoa; phylum Chordata; class Mammalia; order Primates; family Lorisidae; genus Perodicticus; species Perodicticus potto. The sequence goes on along the minus strand of CAUYRH010167273.1, from coordinate 9,426 downwards.
TTCTCCAAAGTCCCAACATTTTCTAAGTTTCAATTGATGATGGACAATGAAGAGAGCAAACATGTACAGCCATAGTGAAACATCTTTCTGTATATAGCATCAGCTTTTTCACAAAATTTTGTAGTTCTGTTACTCTGTGCCTATATAAAAATATTTGCAAATCTTAGCAACTATAAGATTGGTAGAATACTGCAGCTTGTTTAAACACACAAACATCAATCGTGTGTACACACAATCAATTTCAAATACATTTCGGCTTCATTGTTTTCTAATTCAGTAAGAACATTGCCATTACTATATGATGCTGTGCCTACCAACACTTATATTTGTATTATCACTATAAAAACAAATCATTTTGTCTTTAGTGTTAAACTTTTGAACTGTATTTATAATGAAATACACATTCATGTCAAAATGCAACACAAAGAAATTCCAAAAGCTTTCCTTTGCCTCTGTGAATTTGGTTAAAAAAAAAAAAAAGAAGAAGAAGAAGGAGCACTTATTTGTATGAACTTGAATAATTTTTCTGTCTGAAGCATCTGATGTCGCAGATATAAAACAGCAGTGATCTGTTTGCAAATTTCTTCTTTTACCAACACATTAATGGTTACTTCATTTTTTTATATGTGCAAGAGAATTTGGGAGTAAAAATGAGAGAAATTAAGATAGAACTACAGTTATTTTATCAGAAAAAGGTCATATTTCAGAGTTGATATGTGACCATACTTTCTGTAGCGTATATGTTAAATAAGCTTAGAGTCCTCTTAGCATAACTACTTTTAAAGTATATGTTGTTCAACAAACTTGTATCTCCTGTGTTCAGATGATCAGTGATGTCACCACTGCCTCCATAGTGAATAGTAAGGATGAATTCTTTTTAGCTGAGATCACATATCCACCATTGATTTTCTTGATAAGTTAAAATTCAGTTCTTAGGGCAGTACCTGTGGCTCAAAGGAGTAGGGCGCCCACCACATGTACTGGAGATGACGGGTTCAAACCTAGCCCTGGCCAAAAACTGCAAATAAATAAATACATTAAAAAAAATTTAGTTCTTAAATTTTTGTTAAACATATGATCTTAAAAAACTCGCTGCTGAGAGATAATTGGGGGTGGGTAAGGAACCCCAAAAGCCCATTCCAACATAAAAGTCATGAAAAACTACTAAAGCAATCAGAATCAATGTTTTTGGAATACTGAAAATTAATACAAAAGCTTATAGTAACCCAGAAAGTGCTTATTCAAGAAAAATAGCTGAATCTTGGTGAAAAAAATGAGCTTTGTTGCATCTTAATTTACCCTAGTCCTGTCTCCATTCCCCAGCTCTATTAGAACCTTGAAAATGACAGCTGGCATGCCCCATACCTTATCAGCAGGAGACCACATGGAACAGACATCATCTGTAAATTGTTAGTTGGCCTCTCTGATGGCTCCATGGGAAATCTCAAAAAACTTGTCTTTTTCTCACCTGACTGAAACTCTCCCCTTGTGTTAAAGCTGATATAGGAGTAGGGAACCCTTGTCAAAAGCATTATAGGCAAATGTTTCAGTCTCTATCACCTGATACAATAAATAACAATTATGGAAAATAATAGACGAACCAAAATGCATAGGGGAAGAATTTTGGGAATGGGGGTTTGAAAAGCTCTGACACATTCCTGAGAATCTATCAAGTTACACATCAGCCCAGAGTTGTGCGCACACTCTGGAAACACCTGAGAAGGCTCTAAAATGTCTACGGGACCTGAGGCTTTTCAGACATAGGAAGTAAAGGCGAAGGCAGAGTTGTACCCTTCCTGGCTGAGCGTTGAAGGCATGCCCTGACACACAACCCCTCTGCAAAGACTGGGAGATTATTTTTGGTTCCAGGCATTGAAAGTACTTTCTATTTAATCATTAAACATTAAGCTAAAACTATATAGAGACCTTGAATAGCCAAAACAATCAAGGAAAAGAACAAAGTTGGATGACTCACAATTCCTGATTTCAAAACTTACTACCAAACTACAGTCATCAAAGTAGTGTAGCAGAGCATAAGAATAAAGATAGACATTGGGGGTGGCGCCTGTGGCTCAAAGGAGTAGGGTGCCAGCCCTATATGCCGGAGGTGGTGGGTTCAAACCCAGCCCCGGCCAAAAACTGCAAAAAAAAAAAAGATAGAGATTGGGGGAATAGAACTGAGAATCCAGAGATAAACTCATGTAACTATGGATGCCAAAACCATTCACTGGGGATAGAATTGTCTTTTCAACAAATCATACTGGGACAACTGGATATCCACATGCAAAAGAAGAATTTGGACCCTTCCCTCACACCATATATAAAAATCAACTCAAAACAGTCAAACAATCTAAAGGTAAGAGCTAATACTAAAAAACTCTCTGGAAACATGGATTTAAGTCTTTATGACCTTGAATTAGGCAACAGTTTCTTGGAAATGACACCAAAATCAAAAGCAACAACAACAAAAAAATACATAAATTGGAATAAGTCCAACTTGTACTTCAAAGAACACTATCAAGAGAGTGACAAGAATGGGAGAAAGTATTTGCAAATCATGTATCTGATAAGGATCTAATATCCAGAGATATAATTGTGTCTTCCAACACAATAATAAAAAGACAAGCCACCCAATTAAAAAAAAGGGCATGGGATTTGAATATATATTTCTTCCCAGAAGATATATAAATAGCCAATACACATAAGAAAATATTTTTAACTATATTAGTCATTATGTACATATAAATGAAAGCCAAAATGCAATACCACTTCATACCCACTAGGATGGCTATAATCAATAGATAGACATTACCGAGTGCTGGCAAGGATACAGAGGTGTTGGAACACTCAGACATTCCTGGCAGGAATGTAAAATGGGGTAGCCACTTTAGAAGACAGTTTGGCAGGTCCTCAAAGAGTTAGGCATAATTATCCTATGACTCAGTAATCCTATTCCCAGGATATACTTAAACAATGGAAAAACATACATGCACACAGATATTTAAATACACAAATGTTTACAGCAGCATTGTTCATAATAGTTAAAAAGTGAAGTCAACATGAATGTCCACTAACTGGTGAATGGATAAACAAGATGTGCTATATCTGTATGGAGCAATATTATTCAACCTTAACAAGGACTGAAGTACTGGTACAGCCTACCACATGCACGAACCTGGAAAATGTTACGCTAAATGAAAGAAGCTAAACACAAAAGCCTACATATTCTGTGGTTCCCTTTACCTAAAATTTCCAGAAGAGGCATATCCACGAAGACAGAAGGTAGATTGGTGATTGCCAGAGAACGGGGGAGAGGGAAGCCAGGAGTAGCTGCTCGCAGGTATGGGTTTCTTTTTGGCATAATGGAAACGTTCTGAAATCAGGCAGTGGTGATGGTTACACACATGTGGATTTACTAAAAACCACTGAATTATACACTTCAAATTGTTTAAAATGCTAAATTTGGTGTGTGGATTTTTTTTCAATAATAATAATTATTATTATAAAGGTCACGTGGGTGAGAGGCTTTTTGCAAAATTACAAAAATGTTACCAAACAATACAGGAAAAAATCAACATTCGTGTGCACCATGTGATAAAGGAGAGCACTGCTGTAGCAACAGCGGCGCAACAGCCTTCTCTCTGTGCTCTGTGGCAGGACTGTTTAGCCCCTGTTTTCTGGACGTAGTCCATGGTCAACCTATCCTTTCCCTGATTTCCCATTGACCCTCATGCCTTGAGACCTTCCTCCTTGTTCCTGGAGGCCCTGGTATGACTGACTGGTCCACCAAGTGTCCAGTTGCAGCAACAGAGTCAGTCCCTTCCACCACCCTCTGAGGCTCGCAGGAGCAAGCTGTCCTTCACTACTGTGTTCTCAGGCACTTGCTTTCTCAGTGACTGTCCTGCTAGCTGTCCTTAAAAGGAAAATATTAGCTAATACTACCCCTTAAAAAGGTCAGGGGAAGAGAGACAGGTTACTGCTGCTCCTCTTCATATTTGATTACATGGTCATTGCACATCCCCACACACTACTGGAATAGACCAGGGCAGAAGATGGAAGTGCAAGGTGGAGGTCTATGAAACCCATCCTGGCTCATTTTAATGTCCTTAATAAGACTTTGTTAGAAAAAATTTGAGACAAATGCTAAATAAGAAGGGATAAAGGAAAAGAGGTAAATCTGGACTACCCCAGTTAAATCAGGGCCTGTGTCATGTTAACTATAATGCAAGCCATTTTGCAAGATAAGTGTCAAATGTCTAGCATAGAAATTAGATTGTACAGGCGTCAAAGGTGGATATCACATCTGACCTCATAAAGGTGCATGTTTTGTGCTGTGGTAAGTAACATCATGTAATATTAACAGGTAGAGACAAGAAGAAAATGCAAGTTGAGACAAATGGAAAGGGGCAGGAAACCAAAATGTGCATTTAGACAAAGCAGAAGTTTCCCACAGGATTCATCTGTTACTGAATGTTAACATAAATAATGTTTTAATTTAATGACCTGTGTTTTCCAGGTACAAGCAATGCCTAGATATTGTCCGCATTACCTAACTTCTAACATAGTGCCTCTTCTCCATAATGATGAGATAATGAAGAGAACAGGAAAGAGAATTAACCAGGGTCATTGTCTTTATATTCTAGTAAACATGCCAAGTCCTCCAAAATGCTTACATGAATAACCACCACTGCTGTGGATAATTTGTATACAGGGGTTTGTTTTAAAACCCCATTGTATTGAATCAGATTTAGCACCCAAATGAAGCATAATAATGAGAGAAGCTCAGATTGAACTATTTTCATGCACTTTTCCCCCCTGAACTGACAATTGCTTCCAGGTTTCTAAACTACCATACAGAGAGTCACGACTCCATTCCAGAAAGCTCCCAGTGCCCAGAGCCTTTCATGTTCTTCCTTGCTGAAGAGTTTTCTGGTCTTTGCTGACACAGAGACAAGCCTGTTACGTTTACCAAATACATTTGACTATGTTTCCAGCCTACAATCTTAAAGTCCCAACTCATAAAATTTGGCATTTCCCAAGTTTTACCAGAACTGTGTCCAAACAACCAATTTCTGTAATTTGGGCAAATGTGATTCCATTTCCAGAATAGGATAGTCACACAGAATTTAACAAGTACACCTCAACTCATCTTTCATCCTCTAAATGATCCCCTGTCCCAGTCTACTCAGCTACTGCCCTTAGGAAGGAGCAGTCCTAGAGAAAGGAAAAGTTTTAACAGCCTTTACGTTTATAGGAAAAACCAAATTGGACATAAAGTTTTTGTTTGTTTGTTTTGCAGTTGGTTGTTTGTATTCCCAGCAGTAGGGAACGATTATGGATCCAAAACTTAGATTTTCATCTACTATTCAGTTGCTAGATTTTCATGAAGATTATAAATCTTTGGAAGATAACTTTAATACATAGGATGAGCTTCATAATTTGGAAATCTGAGCAGAAATCGGTAATTTAGAATTTACTACATACCAATATGAGGTTTTCAAGTATGAAAAAAATGGAGAAACAATATACTATGTCTATGCATTCTCAAAACACTGCCATGAGCCATTTCTGAGGAAGAAAAAAATTCTACTGAATCAGTTGCTGTGTTTCCTTGGATCAGAACATGAAATACAGGCTTCTGCCCCAACAAAAAGATAAGACTTGGAGTTTTATTGCCAGAAAATTTCAGATGTATCAGCAGTGAAGCCAAAAAATTAAAAGATGAATATTCATCTTAAATTTTAGAAATAATCTACATAGAACAGATTAGAGTTAGCAAAGCTTCCCAGTTAGCCTGGATACTCAGGACTTGATGTGACATTTCTGCTCAGGAGTGGTAGGGGTTAACTAGAAGGAAGCAGAAAACCTGTCAATTTGGAGAACAGCTATTTTTAAAATTGTTTTATTTTTGCAAAATATTTAGGAGTAGATTAATGAGGAAAGGTCATGAAGAGTTGAACAGTTTCTCCTGTGAGAAGACAGGATGGCTATTTGTAAGGAAAGGACTTGTTCTCAAAGATTCGACAAAGGTGTAAGAGACGTGAAAGGCTGCAACTGACTGGCTGGGTTGAGGTGGAGCTGAGAGTGAAGCTCTCTGGACCATGCCTTGAGTTAGAACTGTTTTCCCAGAAAGTTGAGGGAAGGCAGGTCTAAATGGGAATTTCCTGAAAGACGGAGGAGACATTGTTCTCAATAGTTAAATCCAGAGGAAACATTATCCTCTATTATCTCAGGCATATTGTTCATCTATAGACTTATCTGCAAATGTATTTTTTCCTGGTTTCCTATTTTGTGATCTGTTGGGAGCAGAGACGGGGGCCCAACATTTGGGTTTGTGTGGCTGCCTGGAAGAGAGGAATGCCTAACAGCAGGCTCGCCAGGCAGAGTAAGGCCCATCAGAAGAAATGTTGCTGTGGAACGAAAGCAAGATTCAATTGATGCCACCAACTTTGAAAGGACTATTTATTCCTCTGTGGTGTTCATAAAACTTAAATGGAGCCTAACTCTCTTCTGTACATAGATGTAGGCTGAAAAAGAATAATCCCATTTTTTGTGCTTTGCCAAAGCTAGTTTTTCAGTTAGCATTAGAATGGGGAGAATATAAACCCTTGACGGCCTCCACCTTGAAACTTGGAGTCTGATTTCTGATCAAGGCTACTAGACTTAATTCATGGGTTTGCAACTGTGATTGCCGATGACTTGGAGCAGGAGACACACACATGCCCCAACCCCTGGTGTTAATACTGAGCCCCTCTTCCTTCCAGAGACAGGTGGGGAGACACTGGCTCTTCCCCGTGCTGTCTGCTTCATTGCTACCCAGGGCAACCCATCTTGAGAAAGGCCTAGCATTTCGAAAAGGTGAGATTACAGAGGCATAAATGCAAATTAGTGCCATATGTTGAAGAGCCTTCATTATTTATGCCTGAACCAGATGCTTCTATCCCCTACATTATATTTGCAATCAATCATTTTTTAGCTGTTTTTCCTGATGCAATGCCAATTTAATAAAAGAATTGTGCTTCCTTTTTTCTTCATGACTATGAAAGCTCTCATGACCAAATAACCTCACTATTTCATCTGAGAAAGGTTCCCCTTGGAATTAATTACTTTGAAATCAAAGTATTCCTAGACTCACAGCTCCTTTTAAAAACATCGCTAGTACTTCTTCCCAACAGATTATCTTTCATAATTGAATCACATTTTCACTGTAATGTCACAGAGAAGAGTTAGACTCAGAGCCAATACATGGCATATCATTACAAGTTAACCTGGACAATTACTCCATGTCAGTTTTCAAATGATATTATCATTATTATTTTACATTGTAAAGAAATAAAAATGTCCTGATGTGGAATTAAGCCTAAGATCTAAGTATGGACATATGGTATCCATGAAATTCTGCCTTGAGTATAACATACAACATAAACATTGCACAAATGTGTATTATTTACCATTTAAAAAATACTAACTACATTTCGGCAATTGTAAATTGAGCTGCGATAAACAATCTAGTGCAAGTGTCCTTTGGTAAAAGGATTTTTTTCTTCTGGGTAGATACTTAGTAATGGGATTGCAGGATCAAATGGGAGGTCTAGTTTGAGTTCTTTGAGGGTTCTCCATACTTCCTTCCAAAAAAGGTTGTATTAGTTTGCAGTCCCCTCAGCAGTGTAAAAGTGTTGCCTTCTCTCCACATCCACACCAGCATCGGTAGTTTTGAGATTTTATGATGTGGGCCATTCTCATTGGGGTTAGATGACATCTCAGGGTGGTTTTGATTTGCATCTTTCTAATAATTAGGGATGATGAGCATTTTTTCATGTTTGTTAGCCAGTCGTCTGTCTTCTTTAGAGAAGGTTCTATTCATGTCTCTTGCCCATTGATATATGGGATTGTTGGCTTTTTTCACATTGATTAATTTGAGTTCTCTGTAGGTCTTAGTTATCAAGCATTTATCAGATTCAAAATATGCAAACATCCTTTCCCATTGTGCAGGTTGTCTATTTGCTTGGTTGTTGTTTCCTTAGCTGTTCAGAAGCTTTTCAATTTAATTAAGTCCCATTTGTTTATTTTTGTTGTTTTCTTTTTTTTTTAAGAGACAGAGTTTCACTTTGTCGCCCTCAGTAGAGGGCCATGGTATCACAGATCACAGCAACCTCCAGCTTAGGAGATTGGGCTTAGGTGATTCTCTTGCCTCAGCCTCCCAAGTAGCTGGGACCACAGGCACCCACCACAACATCCAGCTATTTTTTTGTTGCAGTTGGTCGGGGCCAAGTTTGAACCTGCCTTCCTTGGTATATGGGGCTGGTGCCCTACTCACTGAACCACAGGCACAATTGCCATGGAAGTCTTCTTTATAAAGTCTTTCCCCAAGCTGCTATCTTCAAGTGTTTTTCCCATGCTTTCTTTGAGGATTTTTATCATTTCATGCCTTAAGTTTAGGTCTTTTATCCATCTCGAATCAATTTTTGTGAGTGGAGAAAGGTGCGAGTCCAGTTTCAGTCTTTTACATGTGGATATCCAGTTTTGCCAGCACCGTTTATTGAATAGGGAGTCTTTCCCCCCAGTGTATGTTCTTGTTTGGTTTATCAAAGATTAGGTGGCTTTAAGATGTTACTTTCATTTCCTGGTTTTCTATTCGATTTCAAATGTCTATATCTCTATTTTTGTGCCAATACCATGCTGTTTTGACCACTATGGCCTTGTAGTACAGACTAAAGTCTGGTAGGCTGATGCTCTTGGTTTTGTTTTTATTACTAAGAACTGCCTTGAAAGTACAATGTTGGTATTTGGTGGCATTGAATTTGTAGACTGCTTTGGAAAGTATAGACATTTTAACAATGTTGATTCTTCCCAACCATGAGCATAGTATGTTCTTACATTTGCTAATATCTTCTTCTATTTCTTTTCTTAGGGTTTCATAATTTTACTTATAGAGGTCTTTCACCTCTTTTATTAGGTATATTTCCTAGGTATGTTCCTAGGTATTTCATTCTCTCTGAAGCTACTGTGAAGGGGATTGTGTCCTTAATTAGTTTCTCACTTTGGCTGTTATTGGTATATACAAAGGCTACTGACTTGTGGACATTGGTTTTATATCCTGAGAAATTACTGTATTCTGGCTTGGTGCCTGTGGCTCAACGGGCTAAGGCGCCAGCCACGTACACCTGAGCTGGCGGGTTTGAAAACAGCCCGGGCCCGCCAAACAACAATGACGGCTGCAACCAAAAAATGGCTGGGCGTTGTGGCGGGCACCTGTAGTCCCAGCTACTTGGGAGGCAGAGGCAAGAGACTCGCTTGAGCCCAGGAATTAGAGGTTGCTGTGAACTGTGATGCCACAGCACTCTATCCAGGGTGACAGCTTGAGGTTCTGTCTCAAAAAAAAAGAAATTACTGTATTTTTTGATGACTTCCAGGAGTCTTGTGGTC
>CAUYRH010167266.1:0-52833 GCA_963574655.1 Perodicticus potto | reverse complement strand
GCCGCGGCGCCCAGCTGGGTTTTTCCATTTTTTTCATGAGTCGGGGTCTCACTGTCGCTCAGGCGAGTCTCGAACTCCTGAGCTCAAGCAATTCTCCCTCCTCAGCCTCCCACAGTGCTGGGATTACAGGCGTGAGCCACCGCGCCCGGCCAGAACCGCTTTTTACTGATAAAGTGGGAAAGGTAAACTGAGTCCCCTCTGCTCTCTCACCACAGCCGTCAGTGCAGAAGACTTCTCTGTGACCGAATGTGAGTGGTTGTTTTTCCTCAGAAACCAAGCAAGCAATTGGCTCTCCAGTGGACAGACTTGGCTCCTTGGGTTGGATTAATTTGCGAGAGTGGCTCATAGAACTCAGGAGAACACTTAAGTTTACCAGTTTATAACATGGAAGCCATTTTACGAAGGATTCCGATGAAGAGACGCCCAGGGAGAGGTGTGGGGCAGGGGTGTGGCGCTTCCATGTCCCGCCCGGGGAGCCTCCGGGAACCTCCACGTGTTCTGTTAGCCTGACAGCTCTTGGAACCCATCTGGGACCCTTTATAAAGGCATGACTGAAACACGGGCAACCCTGCAGAAGTGATTATACAAAAGGAGTATGAGCCAACAGACCACGAAGGGAAACGCGGCAAGGCCCGTCTGTGCGGTTCTCGGCCTCTCTGTGCTGCATTCCTTCCTCCAGGGTAAGGGCAGGGCCCTTCCGAAACGGGGTCTCGTGACCTACGATCAGACAAGGTAGGTCAGGTAACTCCCTGCGGCCAGCTCCAAAACAGAAAGGCGGGAAAAGATTCCTGCCTTGGGGAGAAAAGGGGCCGGCGAAAGGAGGGCAGGAGAAGGGCAGAGAGAGGTGCTGTTTACTGAGGCTGTTGTGAGGCCTAAAGCACCCCGGCATTATAACAAAAGACTGTAATCAGGGCCATGGGCTGTGAGCCAGGACCCGGGACGAAAACCAATATATAAATACATATAGTCACAGCATCACACCAACTAACCAATTCTGAAATGTTTACTTTTCTCTGGGCTTTCTATGAATTCTGATTTCTCGTATACTGTATTTCCCCCCTTGATTTTCTCTTCCCTGTCTCTCCTTCCGTTGCTGGGGACAGAGGTGCTGGAGGTGCTCCAACACATGAGCAAGTTAAGACAGAACTGAGGACAAAAGCTGGTTAGCCTTCCTGTACTTTGGGGGTCCCTTGACAACACTCAGACCAGATATAAGGCTTAAAGATCCTTTGCACAGGGGCCAGCCCTTAGGGATACTCACCCTAGGTGACAGGGGCTAAAGGCTGCGTGTGAGGGATACAGATTGGACACAGTAAATGCCAGAGGAGTTCAAAAGAAGGTAAATGTGGGCAACGTATTAGCATCCTATGGCTGCAGTAAGGAATGGCCCCCAACTGAGTGGTTTAAAACAATAGCATAATTTGGAGCTCCAAAGTCCAAAATTCAGGCATTGGTAAGGCTGTGCTCCTTCTGAAGTATCTTGAGAAGATTCCTCCCCAAATTAGGGTTCCTCCGGCTTCTGCCGGTTGCTGCTCATCTTTGGCAGCCCTCAATCTCTGCTTCCAATTTTATGTGGCTGTTTTCCCCCAAATGTGTCTGTCTGTCTCTGTGTTTCTCCTTTTATAAAGACATAAATTACTGGGTTATGGCCCAGAGTAATCTGGTATAACCTCTAAACTTGATCACATCCAGCTGGGCACAGTGGCTCACGCCTATAATCCCAGCACTCTGGGAGGCCAAGGCAGCTTGATTGCTTGAGCTCAGGAGTTTGAGACCAGTGTAAGCAAGAGCAACGCTCTGTTCCCATCTCTAAAAAAAGTAGCTGGGTGTTGTGGCAGGCACCTGTAGTCCCAGCTACTTGGGAGACTGAGGCAAGAGGATCACTTGAGCTCAAGAATTTGAGGTTGCTGTGAGCTAAGATGCCGTGGCACACCACCGAGGGCAACAGAGTGAGACTCTGTCTCCAAAACAAAAACAAACAAACTTGATTACATCTGCAAAGATCCAATTTCTTTTCTTTTTTTATTTTTTTTTGGAGACCATCTCATTCCCTCACCCTGCGTAGAGTGCTGTGGTGTCATAACTCACAGCAACCTCGAACTCTTGGGCTCAAGTGATCCTCTTGCCACCTCCTCACCAATAGCTGGGATGACAGGTGCCCACCATGATGCCCAGCTACCCTCTCTTCCTTCTTTCCTTCCTCCCTTTCTCCCTCCTTTCCTTTCTCTCTCTCTCTGTCTCTCTGTCTTGTTTTTTTTTTGAGACAGAATCTTACCCTGTCATCTGGGTAGAGTGCTGTGGCATCAGCCTGGCTCGTAGCAACTTCAAACTCTTGGGTTCAAGCCCTCTTCAAGATCCTGGGGGCAGCATCCTGAGTCCTTGACACTTGAGTGATGTTTTACTTTTCAGGGCTTCTGTAGCAACGTGTCAAAAACTTGGTGGCTAGGCTCGGCACCTGTGGCTCAACGGGCTAAGGCGCCAGCCACGTACACCTGAGCTGGCGGGTTCGAATCCAGCCTGGGCCCGCCAAACAACAATGACGGCTACAATTAAAAAATGGCTGGGCATTGTGGCAGGCGCCTGTAGTCCCAGCTACTTGGGAGGCGGAGGCAAGAGACTCGCTTGAGCCCAGGAATTGGAGGTTGCTGTGAGCTGTGATGCCACGGCACTCTACCCAGGGTAACAGCTTGAGGGTCTGTCTCAAAAAAAAAAAAAAAAAAAACTTGGTGGCTAAACACATGATAAATTGTTGAAGCCAGAAATCTGAAATCAAAGTCTTGGCAGGGACATCCTCCTTCCTAAAGCTCCAGGGAAGAATCCCTCCTCGGGAGACTCCGGGGGCTCCAGGCCTTCCTTGGCTTGTGACAGCATCATTCTAATCACTGTCCCTGGGCCCTGAGGCCTTCTCCTGGGTGTCTCTGTGTCTCTTCCTCTTCTGTGTTTTATAAGAATGCTTGTTATTGGATTTAGGGCCCTCCAGAGTAACCCAGGATAATCTCATTATGAGAGTCTTATTTATATCTACAAAGACTGTTTTTCCAAATAAGGGCACATTGGCAGGTTCTGGGGCATAAGACCATTCAACTCACTGCCAGTGCCAGCCCCGAGGTGGGGGAAGTCCACTTTCTTCCTTCACCCACTCACTCAGCAATGCTTGTTGTGCAGCTGCTATGCTCCGGGACTGCTCTAGGTGCTAGAGGCTTGGAGGTGCAAGTTCCTGCTTTTCATGGAGTTTCCACTCTGGGAGGAGGAGATGGACAACACATTGTTAGACAAACAGACCAGGAAAAGTTAGCGATGATAAGGCTACAAGGAAAATGATGGCGTGGCTCGGTGCCTGTGGCTCAACAGGCTAAGGCGCCAGCCACGTACACCTGAGCTGGTGGGTTCAAATCCAGCCCTGGCCCACCAAACAACAATGACGGCTGCAACCAAAAAAAGGCCGGGCATTGTAGCGGGCGCCTGTAGTCCCAGCTACTTGGAAGGCAGAGGCAGGAGACTCATTTGAGCCCAGGAATTGACAGTTGCTGTGAGTTGTGATGCCACAGCACTCTACCCAGGGTGACAGCTTGAGTCTCCATCTCAAAAAAAAAAAAGAAAATGATGGCGTGACTGGGTGGTGCCTATAGACACGGAAAGGAAAGGCCTGTCTGTGGAAATGAGGCCTCTAGTCTGAGGTCTGCGTGCTGGAAGGAGCTGGCCATGCAGAGACCTGGGACAAGCATTCTTGGCAGAATAAACAGCAAGAGCAGAGGCCCTGAGGCCGGCATCAGCTGAGCATGCTCACAGAGCAGGACCATGGCTGGAGTGCTTGGAACCTAGTGAGCCAGAGAGAAAGTGGCAGGAGCCAGGGCTGGAGACGGAGACGGAGACGGAGACTAAGCCGGATCACATGGAGCCTGGAAGCTGAGAGGAAGCTTAGCTTCATCCCAAGAGCTGGACAAATTACTAAGTTTCAAGCAGGGAAATGCTTTGATCTCAATTATGAGTTTAAAAGGTCACTCCGGTGGCTCACACCTATAATTCTAACACTCTGGGAGGTTGAAGCAGGAGGATCAATTGAGCTCAGGAGTTCGAGACCAGCGTAAGCAAGAGCTAGATTTCATTAAATTAGAAAAATTAGCTGGGCACCAGCTGTGGCAGGAACTTGTATTCCCAGCTATTTGGGAGGCTAAGGCAGGGGCATTGCTTGAACCCGGGTCTTTGAGGTTGCTGTGAGCTAGGCTGACACTATGGCACTCTAGCCTGGACAACAGAGTGAGATTCTGCATCCAAAAATCACAAAAAAATTAAATTAAATTAAAATATTACCAGCCGGCATAGTCTCCAGCTATTCAGGAGGCTGAGGCTAGAGGATTGCTCAAACCCAAGAGTTTGAGGTTTCTGTGAGCTATGGTGCCTTGCACTGTACCCAGGGCAACAGAATTAGACTGTCTCAAAAAAATTAAAATTGAAATTAAAATTAAATTAAATTAAATTTTAAAAAGCTCACTCTGGCTACAGAGAGCGAGGGTCGAAGCAGAGAGATGCCTTAGCAGTTACTGCTGCAGTAACCTGATGGGGTGATGGCAGCTTGGACCAGGGCAAGGCTGTGGAGGTGGAGAGGACGGATTCGGATGAGCTCTGCAGGGACAGGTGACAAGACTCCTTAAGAGACGGGTTGTGTGGGGCAAGTAAACAAGACAGTTGAGACTGGATCTTAGGTTTTAGAAGTGAGCAACTGAGTTTCTGTCATTGCCACTGTTTTAATTGCAGTAAAATACATGTGACATAAAATTTACCATTTTGATTACTTTTAAGGGTACAATTCCCCGGCATACAGTGTATTCAGAACATTGCATACCAGCGCCACTATCTACTTCCACAACTTTTGGGGGTTTATGTTTTGTGCACTAAACGATCTGCGTATTCCTCAGATTCTGCTGGATGTAGAGAGAGTGAGCAGTTTCCTGGGGGCCAGTGGATGAGGAAGACCCAGAAAGGCCCGTCTCTGATGGGGGCTCCGATTTCCCCCCCACTTTGTCGTTTCCAGTTGGCTCCTGGGGATGGGGAGCATGATGTTTCTTTTGCATCAGCCTCAGCAGAGGCTAGGAAAAACCCGGTATGGTGCTGATAATTTCCTTTGACTTTAGTTGGGACTGAGTTTCTGAGGCTGTCTCCTGTGTGCCTCTTCATGCTGGAGAGGGTTTTGAGTGGAGTAAGGATTAAATTCCTTCTCCTCTAACCTGAAGCTTTGCCCACTGTGGTCCACAGGGGGAAATCAGTTACGGAAAGGAAAGGTCAACCAGAAGGACAAAGAGGCCTGATGTTTCCAACTGAAACCCAAGAAGGGCTAAGACTGCAGAGCTCTGCAGATGGTGGCAGGAATGCAGAGGCGGGGTGGGCCTGGTTTGCAGAGATCCTGGCCTTTCACAGCTTGCTGTAGAGATTGAGAGATGTCTGCAGTGATGTAATTAATGCTTGGGCCACCTAGGGAGAACCCACAGCTTTGGAACATGGACTAAGAATGCCACCCCCTTTCCTGCCCCTGTCCTATCCCCAAGTTGGGCTCCACCTCGATGCGTGTGAACTGGTAACAGTTTCTTCTATGGTTTAACTCAGGATTGAGCCTATGCAGATCTTTATTCCTAAATGGCTCCAATTTTATAACCATCTTGGATGAAGCTGAATGGAACATCGTATAGTAAGAGGAAGAATCAGTAGTGCCCCCTTATCTTCAGGGGATACGATCTAAGACCCCCAGGGATGCCTGACACTGCCTATACTACTGAACCCCATATATGCTGTTTTTTCCTACACATACACACCTATGATAGAGTTTATTTATTTATTTATTTATTCAACACCTATGATAGAGTTTATTTATTTATTTATTTATTTATTTATTTTGTTGCGACAGAGTCTCACTCTATTGCCCTGGGTAGAGTGCTGTGACATCACAGCTCACAGCAACCTCAAACTCTTGGGCTCAAGCGATCCTCTTGTCTCAGCTTCCCGAGTAGCTGGCTGCTACCTGCTACAACACCTGGCTATTTTTAGCAACGGGGTCTGGCTCTAGCTCAGGCATAGTAATTTATACACTAGGCACAGGAAGAAATTAACAATGATAATAAAATAGAATAATCATTGCAATATGCCATGAATGTGCGCTCTCTCTCTCAATATCTTATTGTACTGCCATCGCCCTTCCTCTTCTTGTGATGATACAGTGCCTATGTGATGAGATGAAGTGAGAGGAATGACGTACGCGTTGGCGTCGTGATGTAGCATTGGGCTACTACTGACCTTCTGGGGATAATCAGAGGGAAGACCATTTGCTTCGGGTGATCCTGGACCATCAAGTCATGACAATGTCGTTTGGATGTCAGGCGTAGATGATGTTAGTTGTTGGGACTTTTTATAGTCAAAGTATTTTTTTTTGTTGTTTTTGTTTTTTGCCCTAAAATCTTTCGGAAGAAATTGTAATTCTTTTTAACTCATCAAAGTGCTGTTGCAAACGTCCTAATCCTTTGGTGATCATGTGGGTGACTTGAATGTTGCTGTCCCTCTGAGAATCGTATTCCAGAACTTTGTTCTTCAACATCCGTGCAATTCAAGATGCTTTGGCAAATGTCAGCAATATCCGCATTGCTGGTTCTGCTTCAGTTTCTTCTTCCTCTTGTGATTGCATCAGCAGTAGTGAATGATTTCCACCATATTGTGCCCCGATTAGGGTCTGCAACAATTGCCAATAAGATGCAGTCAAATACTGGGCGGCGGTCTGCGTCCTTGAGAAATCCAATGTGCCCTGGTCAAGGGTCTGAAGCAATGAGATTGTATTTGGAGGTAAAAATACAGCCTTGCCATTTTCATTCCCTCCCTTAACTTCTGGAATACAGCAGTGGCGGAAGCATTCCATGAAAAAGACAACTGTCACTCACGCTTGCTGATTACGTTGCCATGACACAGGCAGATAATTTTTGTTTCTGTTTTCACAAGCATGTGGGTCCTTCACTCAGTACCCCACGGCTGGCTTTATCCCATGCTCTGCAGCATTGCCACATGGTACCAGAGTTGATCTAACTTTCCACGCTTTGTGCCCTGGTGCCCCCTTTGCACTTGTACGGATGCAGATTCTGCTGGGCATCTTCTTCCAGAAGAGCCCAGTGTCATCACAATTGAAACCTTGCTTTGGATGGTGTCCTTTCTCCTTAATCAACATCTTCAGCTCTGCCAGAAATTCAGCAACAGCTTCTTCACTCACAGTCATTTATATATTTTTCAGTCCAGATCCATTCCTGTATCTGCGTGACCATCCCTTACTTGCAGTAAATGGCTTGGTGTCACTTGTTTTGGGGATCCCTTGCTGAAGTCTTTGTATAGTTTCAATGCTTTCTGGTGTGACATGTTGCTGTCAGTCAAAACACATTTTCTGCTCACGTCATGCACCCACAAATTGAATGCCTTTTCCATCTTAACTAAGCATCTGCCGTGCACTGTGGCCCTGACTTTCCCAACCTGCAGTATACCAACAGAACTAGCATGAATTTCTTTTTCTTTTCACACTTTCACCAATAGGAGATTCGTTCTTACCACAGACCTTTGCAACCTCAGTATACGAAGTTTTTCTCTTTTCTTACTACATTGAGAACATCTACCTTTTCACTTAACGGAAGCATTTTATGACTTCTTTTGTCATATCTGAATTGCCAACATCACTACTTTTGCACTCTGGTGCCAGATTTAATTAAAATAACGGTTTATTGAACACAAGCACTGTGATACCGAGATAGTTGATCTGAAAATCAAGACATGACTAAGTGACTCCTGGGGTTAGTGTCTACCCCATATGCCGGGCAAAGGGAGCACGGAGGACAGAGTTCCTCACGCTACTCAGAACGGCGTGTCATTTAAAATTATGAATTGTTTATGTCTGGAATTTTCCATTGTATATTTTCTGATCGAGGTTGATTGTGGGTAACTGACCACTGGTAACTAAAACCCAGTGAAATCATGGGTAAAGGGGCACCACTGTAGGCAAGTTAGCTGCCTAGTTGAGAGAAGCAGCGGAGAAAGTTAAATTACCTTTATGACAAGCGTAAGTGGTTTCTATTCCTTTATTAGTTTTCTATCATTGCTTTTTTTGTTGTTTGTTTTTTTGTTTTTGCATGTCAGCCAAGGCCAGGTTTGAACCCGCCACCTTCGGTATACGGGGCCAGCGTCCTACTTGCTGAGCCACAGGCGCCACCCTCTATCATTGCTGTAACAAATCACGACTCACTTGTTGGCTTAAAAGAATATTAAGTTATTCTCTTACCACTCTTTTTTTTTTTTTTTTTTTGAGACAGAGCCTCAAGCTGTCACCCTGGATAGAGTGCCGTGGCATCACAGCTCACACCAACCTCCAATTCCTGGGCTGAAGCAAGTCTCCTGCCTCTGCCTCCCTAGTAGCTGGGAGTACAGGCACCCGCCACAACGCCCAGCCATTTTTTTTTTAGGTTGCAGCCACTATTGTTGTTTGGCGGGTCCGGGTTGGATTCGAACCCGCCAGCTCAGGTGTACGTGGCTGGCACCTTAGCCCGTTGAGCCACAGGTGCCGAGCCAAGAGTAAAATTTTTTAACATATCTATCACCTAACAGTGTTTTTTTATGTGTGTGTGTATACAATACATGCATACAGTATTATGCAAGATAAAGTTTTAAAGATCTACCATACAATATTTTGCCTATAGTTAATAAAATGTTGCTATATCTAATATTGGTCTCTTAGTTTTCATCTTATTTGACCTTATTTGCTGCCTTTGGGATAGCTATTCACTTCAGTCATCTTGGTTTACTTTCTGATAGGAAAACATACTTTCTCAGCTTTCCCTCTACATCCTCCTTCTCAGTGTTTCCTGGCAAGATCCTCAACTCATCTGAGTTGGCTTATGATGGTTTAGCACAGGTATTAGTCTTGGTCTTCTTTTCAATTTGCACTCACGTTTTTGCTGTTGTCTTCCTGTCTCAAACTTTCCCTTATATGCATGATAATAACTCCCAGTTTTATATCTACAGTTTAGGACCCTCCTGAACTCTGCAAATATGTAGTATTTATTAAATAACAAGTATATGTTCTTAAAACAACAGGTACTTACAGAACAGTCACTCAAAGATCCTAGGAGAAACTCTAATATCTAATGTAACACCAATTAAATTATATAATTATATGTAGCCAAAAAAGTTATCTCTGTTGACTTTAGAAATGTCCTCATTACTGTAGGTGGGCTATCTGAAAAAATATAGTTTAATATTTTTTACTCACATCAAAGTAGGGACAAGTCTTTCTTTTTCAACCTTTTTTTTTTTTTTTTTTTTTTAGACAGAGTCTCAAGGTGTCGCCCTAGGTAGAGTGCCGAGGTGTCACAGCTCACAGCAACCTGAAACTCTTAGACTTAAGCTATTCTGTGTCCTCAGCCTCCCAAGTAGCTGGGACTGTAGGTACCCGCTATAACACCTGGCTATTTTTTTGTTGTTGCATTTGTCATTGTTGTTTTAGCTGGCCCAGGCTGGGTTCGAACCCTCCAGCTTCAGTGTATGTGGCCAGCACCCTACCCACTGAGCTACAGATGCTGCCTCTTTTTCAATTTTCTAACCGAAAGAACTGGGCCTTCTTCTAAGTAGTGCTCAGCTAAAATGAGCACATGATTTTAAGATCGTCTTAAAATCATGTGCTCATTTCTGAACCAATTGCTATGGCAACTGAGATTAAATTAATAGTGGACCAGTGCACACCAAATGCCAAGGTTGAAAAAAGTTTCATAAACAAAGCAGCATGCATAAAGTGAAGAAATCACATGAAGCTTGAAAATGTTTTTGTTTTGAGGGAACAGTTAATAATCAGTGTAGTTGGAGCATAAATTATACGGATGTTTGTAGTAAGTAATGAAGCTGAAAACATAGTTTAGAACAAGCACAAAAGGAACAAAAGGGTATTACTTTGAAAGGACAAGTTAACATGCATCAAGCATCTTCCTTTTTTTTTTCCAGAAACTCAAAATCATTAGACCCACAGACTCCAAATCCTATATACCACCTCAAGTGGATATGTGTGATAACGATTGTTAAAACTATTGGGTTATAAGGATCACTTAAGAAAATTTTTGCGTGTTTTAAGACCAATTTTTTGAAAGTTTGAAGTTGTCTGAAACTAAAATAACTAAAATAATTCTTTAATACAGTATTTAACCTGATAAATATTTCTTTAATCTGATTGAATATAATTGAAGTCAAAGATTTTTCTTATGTGGTCTATTGCCCTCTGGAGGGTTGATAGTCTTCTCATAAATTAGGAATTACTAATATTTTATGAACCTATATCTCCATGAGCTAATAATACCAATGTCTTATTAATACAATTGTATTGATAGATTCAAAGCTTTAAGTTTTGTTTAAAACTTTTGATAAGAATTTCCAAATAAGTACTGAATTTTCATGTTTATTAAAACTAGAAATTATTCTAATATTTGCCATGATTACACTAGCATCTACCTGGATGTTATTTCACTAAATACTTAATGTATGGAACAAATGATCAATAAGCTTGAATTTTTACTATTCCTCATCCACAGCAACAGTAATCTAGAAGCCAAGAATACTATTAAATTCTTATTATTATATTATTGCTAACTCACTCATTGTTTGTATGATAATCACACATCATTACCAATGACAATTGTTTTCTATTCAAAAGAATTTTGGAAATTTACACCAAGCTTCTCATTTGGAAGGCAAATACCATCTTCCATCAACACAACATCTAACAGTATGTCTAGACTTCATTACATACTTTAACCCTTTTCTCTTTATTTACTTTTTCCCTGACGACACTTACTGTTGAAATTGGTGACAACTACAACCATGGTCCCCTACACAAACATGTTATAGTGAATATGTGCTTCATTTTTATACATTTATTCTCTGGGTCAGCACACCCCCAAAATGGAAACTGATCCTCACTTGTTTCAGGTCTATGTGATTTAGTTGGGCCACATTTGCGACTGAAGAGGCTGAGTTTTATCCAAGCAGTCCAAGCATCCTCAAATATCCTTTCTAAAGTGATAAAATGTTCAACTCAATACTTGCTTTATTATAGTCATTCAAGGTTAAACCATTGCTGTAAATTCCATCACAGGATCCTTCTTTCCCTGCACTATGATTATGTAGGAAGTAGCTCTGAGATCCCTTGTCAAATTTATCTCTGAGTGAGTGTCCCTTTTCTATTTCATTTCAGTGTATGACTCACCAACCATTTAATGCATTTCAATAAAAATATTTATTTTACTATTTCAATAGCAGACTAGCTATATGATGTTCTGGCTGTTCACAATCTGAATAGCATTGAGAACACTATAATGTTACTGCCTATCATTTACAAACTAACTATCATTTGCACAAAACAGTACTATGACATGATAAAATTGGTTCTTAGAAAATTGTTAGCCACCTGAGAGCAAGCTAATATTGTCTGGGATAGAGATAGTATTGTTCTCTGGAATGGAGTACATTAAGAGTTAAATGACCAAGAACCACTTGGAAAGAGAATTCTTAACTCTCTCAGCATTATTGAAAGGAAAGATAGGTTGCATATCCTCGTAAGAAAAATGAAATAAGAAAAGCTTTAGAATGTAAATTTGAATTTTATATGTATACAATACCTGAAAATAGAGGAGGAAATGCTGTGAAATTATGTAAAACTATGCATATTTCTATGCTTTAACTACTTCCAACAGCTTCTAGTTGTGGTTAAGAAGGTTAGCCAAAGTATTAGGCTATGCTTTTATCCTCCCTGACAACCTTTTTCCATTTATTCTTCACATCTCCTTAACTTTCCTGCTCTCTTCCTCCTTTTATGATCATGACATTAGAAAAATCAGTAACGAAGTTCATGTCTTTTATTTTTCAAGGTAAAATTTAAATTGTATTTAAAATGTGTGAATATTTATTTTCCACTTTGATGCCTTCCACTCATTTGTCCAAATACTGCATGCCCCATTCTAGAAAGTTGAATTTATGTTAATTATAAAATTAATAAATTTTCATGGAGATAGAAAAACAAATCAGAAATCAAAAAGCATGCTACCTATTCCAAAACAATTATCTAGCAATTATAGGACAGAATTAATCTCTTCTTTTATGAAATTGCATAACCCATTTTGGGGAATTTGGGGAGTCATTTTACATTCAATTCATATCATAATGATGTAAATTTCTGTCTATTGTTCTGAAATTTAGGCTGAGGCCATGTCTTCGTGGGCACTGACTGAGCACAGTACATAAATAAATACTGACTCAAAAAGAAGTGGCTTTAAATATTCCATACATAAATATACATATGTAAGTTTATGTATACTTCTGTATATATTTACAATATCCATTTACAATTATGTCTCTAACTGAAGTCTGAGAGAATAAAAATTAGAATAGGAAGCTAAAGGGAGGGGAGATAAAACAAAACAACAATAACATTAAAAAACCCTCTTTCAAGTAACTAGGTAGCATAATCAATAAAATAAAACTAATTAACAAAAAAACCAAAATGTGATGATACCAAGTTCAACAGACTTTGGAACAATAGACTTACTGTCATACAAATTCTTCATCCAGCTCTCAGCTTTCACACTATGGCACTTTGTTACAAATGAACAATCCTACTATGTTCCCCAAATGGAAATCTAAGGAAAATCAGTCTTAAAAATAAAAGCCCACTCTAGAAGCTGGCATGTAAAATTGGAGGGAAGTTGGGGGAAAAAAACACCAAAGAACACAAATTAAAGCCTTATAGTGGAGAAACACAAATGGTCATGATGTCTTTTGTAAATATCGTTAGCATCCTTAGGTAAAAAACCAACTGACAATGGATGGTATTACTACTTGGAGAAGAGATTTATCATACACCATAACCAAATAACAGCCCATGTTCTCAAGGGCAAAATTAAAAGCATGAGAAGAGAAAGTCATTTACATCATCGTTGTTTGAATACTTGAAAATTTTATTGTCAGAGATCAGGAAAATGGAGTGGTTAAAAGCATAGACTTCAAAGTTATATGGACCTTAAACATACAAATCCAGGTTCTGCTACTGTGACTTTTAGGTAATTTAACCTAAATATTTTCTTCTGTAAATTCAGAATACCACCACATGTATGTCAAAAAGGTCTGTGAGCAACTTACGATAGGGCCTGGAGTGCTCTTATAAACAGAAATAAGTGGTCTTTAACTCCACAGCGTAGTAGACAAAAATAGGCTCATGTTCTTACTCCAAAGAAGAAAAAGGGTAAGTTTTCTGGTCACGTGGTCAATTAAACGCTTAGGAAACTAAAATGAGAGAAATTATTTTCATACTTAAAGATCACCTCCTACCTTCTCCATTTCTGAAATTGGCAGTCATCCCAGATTCTCTTGGGAGTTTGCAAAAAAGTTTCCATCAATTCTTAGTATCATCATTTAGAATATAAAAACAAACCAAAAAAAGAAAAGAGTCGATGTCAAACTAAGTTTGAAGATCAAAATGTGAAGGCTGGCTTCAAAAAGTTTTCTGTACCATATGAATGACTAATTTTATAAAGAAAATAAAAATCTCTGCCCTAAGCCCAAAGAATGTAACCGTTACTGTGCTATAAATACCCAAGGCTGAATGGCGAGATAGGGAAGGAAAAGGACAGTGAAACTCATGACATCTTTAAAAAGCCCTTTTCTTACAGGTTCTAAATCAAAAACAGATTATTCACCAAAAGCTTTTTGATACCTTGAAGGGCTTCTTGGCTGTTTCTTTGGAAGCTATCATTCACTAGTTCACATTGATGCAACATTAACTGTCACTCAGAGATGAACTTAAAATTGCTGCCCCATCAGCACCAGGAAGAAAGTGCCTTTGTAAACTCAGAAAACATATTTTCTTTAAAATGGAAAGGCTGGCCATGTGATAAATGCTTTTCATATAATGGAAAAAACCACTTGCTACTTCAGGAAGTATGCACAGGCCCTCTGAGACCTGCAGCTCTCATTTTTTTTTTCTTTGGATCACACACATGATTTAACTTTCTGGGTACCTTTATAGGACCCACATCTTGCATTTCTCTCCTTTATCTCCACACTTCCTTTATTCTTCTGCTTCAAGGAAGAATAATTAAAATAACTTGTAAGTGAGAAAATAAATCTTTGAAAGATTACAGGAACTAAGGGTTATTCAGCAGACGTTACATGGATAATTGAAGTTTTTAAATGTGTAAAGTGTTTTATGGGTGATTCAATTTAATTCAATAAATGTTTATTGAACACTGAACATGCACATGGCTTTGTACTAACCATCATAAAGGAATACAAACAAGAAACAAACTAGAAATTAACCTTCAAAGGGCTTTAATATAGACATCAAATATTTTAAATAATGCAAATGATTTGCAGTTTGGTACAAATGTATCTACATCAGATTCAGACAGTTAATAGGGAAGAGGATGTTTGTGAGAAACGAATCCTTCTCACTGGTTTTACTAGGGAAGGCTAAATGGAGTCTTAGTTATAGAGATAGACTTCAAGGCTCAAGAAGGCAATCTAAATTGGGAAAAAGCTCAAAAGCAATAGATCCAAAGAATGCTGAGACTTCACAATTAGTGTAGCATAAGATAAATGAGAAGGAATGATAAATATCTAAAAAGGTAGGTTGGCATTAGAACTTAGACTTGCACACTATGCCAGGAAATTAGGCTTTACAATATTGGAAGCTTTATAATTTTGGAGCAGTGAAGTTACATGATCAGAACTATAAGTTAAGGAGATAAATAGACTGTCATGCAGGAATCAATTAGATCTATGTGTTAAATGGAGATGGAAGATATAAAGAAGGCTGATTTTAAGATGATTGGCAGTAGATGACAAAAATATCAAGCTGACACATTCAGTGGGGATGGATAAAAGGGAACATGTTTGGAAATGGCTTTGGGGGGTGTAATTGAAAGAACTCAGTCCCAATAGGAAGACTTATTTGAAGATTATTCCAAAATTTTAAGATTATCTTCCTACAAGAGAAGCAATATCTTCTAAAATAAACAAATAGGTAAATACATGGCAAACACACATAGAGAAAAAAAGTGGGACTAACAGAGCCCATTTTTAGACAGATTGAGATTGACAGCCACAATTAGATTATTCATTTACTCAGCCTAATTTTAGGAACGACTCCAAGATGTCACACTGGTACCCACATCCAGTATATGAAAAGAATGGACATAAAGAAAAAGATTTTAGGTTGCTTTATCAAACTATATCACACAGGAATACCATTTATTGATCTTGCTTTGTTTTCTTTTTCTAAAACATAGTTTGGAATTAACTGCACATTGACATTTTTTTGTTTTCATTCAGTCTGGAATTTTCATAATTCTGCAAAAATGTTTGCTTTTGTCTAAAGTGCAAATGTTCAAGGAATGCGAATTCTGAGGATAAAAGTTTGAAATTATGGTTTTACATCTTCATAATCAATAAAATTTGTAGTAAACTTTAGGCAGTAATGAAAAGTGGATAATTCTGACAAGTGTCCTTTCTAAAAATTATACAATAGGAATATAGGTTAGATCATGGATTTCTATGATGTGCATATAAGAACAGTGAATATAGAAATGTGTAGTGTTGATGTTTGGTAAGTGGATTACATTTATATATTTGATAAAACATGGATCCTTACATGTGGGCCTTCATCATGAACTTCCCCAGCAAAATTTAATAAAACAGTAGTATGTGAATATACAAACTAGTGTAAGAGTCATTACTTTCATTAAGAATACTACAGTGAATAAATTAACCCAGAAAAATAAAACCTGAGCAGTTGATGTACGTGAGTCATTTACATCTTGTAGACTCATTTGGGGTAGGGAAGAATAAACACGGTATGGTGGAGGTTTCATTAGCACTTGCATTTCAATTGACTTCGAAGCACACAATAAGAATACAAAAGCAATAAATATCATCTGTAAACAAGAAGACCATCCAGGGTTGTGTTTTTTTTTTTTTTTTAAACAAGATGTTCTGTGCCATTACACTTTAATAGTCTTACTGAATTTTCAATATGAAAAAAACTAAAGAGGCCTGCCGTGGTGCCATCATTACATTCTGCAGTCATATTTTATTCTGCTTTATTACATCATTTCACATTCATGGCTACGTACATGGTGATGTCTCCTGGGCAATGCCATAGATACGGAAGGAGAACTTAAATGTAACAGAGCAGCATCTTTCAGTGTTCGGTACCTGATGCTAGAGAGCTTGACTCAGATGATACAAAACTAAATACTCAGTGTAAGTCACATAATAACAAAATGCCATATCTATTCAACTTATAAGCCTGAGAATTTGTTGGCAGATACAAATATGTTAAAGGTATTTTCATTTGGTATCTTATTAATAACTTGGTAGATATAGTAAAAGGATCTGCTTATTGCACACTTGGGGGGAGAATAAAGCTAGAGAGATTTTCTCTGACAGCTGGCTATGGGCTGCTCTATTTACTCTGCATCCTCTCAGGGATAAGATTTGTTTTAATCTTGTCTAGATCAGTATTATTTAGCAAAAGATCTTTATTTTCTATTAGAGACCAGAATGAGAATTTTAGGTTTTAGTGTAGAATTGGAATCTCCTTGTTGCTCCAACAAAGAGCCATACAGAACAAAGCTATAGAGAATACAGCAGCAAAGCAAAATAAAACATAATCTCCTAATGAACCTCAAGAAAAAATTAAAATGATCGTTGACTATGGCAGTTACAAGAAAAGGGACTTTGGAGATGCATTTGCAGAAATGCAAATGAATACAAGGTAGGCCCCATGCATCACAGCTGTGCCTCCAGAACAGAAAACTTCACGGTAGCCCTTCCAGAATCAAGAAGCAAAATCCTAGCAGGCATTCAGAAAAGGCTAACAAGCACAATCCAGAAAAATGTCTCAGCTCCCTGGAGGATTTGTACTCCAGACTTAGTTCAAATATTTCAACCTGCTAGACAATAGGGCCCTGAAGCAATTTGGGATAGACCAACTGTCATACATCTGCACACACCACTGGGCTCCTGTCTGGACACACTGTCCTTTTCCTTTAGCTCTTGAGAATACCAGCTCCTCAGGGAAGTGTATTGTGCAATCCCACCCGAAGTGGCCCCTACACCCAACTCACTTTCCTGTTACCACACAGCTTCATTTGCTTCTTCGTAGTGTTATGGTCTGCAGTCATTACTCTGACAGTTTTTTACTTGCTTATTATGCTCTGCCAGCAGAATGTGAGCTGCGAAGTCGGCAAGGATGATGCCTGCATTTCATCACTCCATGCCCAGTATCTTACAGGGAGCATGACACACAGTTCAGTTTAGTCCATATTTTAGAAGAAAGAAAGAAAGGAAAGAGATTGAAAAAAAATGAAGAAGAAGAAAGAGTGAAAATAGAGCAGAACAGTATGTGGTTTTTGGCCCTTTCTGTTTGATCTATTAGACTTATGCCAACCAGCACCAGTGTTTGTCTAGGATTGCATGACTTAGCTGGTTTAGGTCTGATTTTTTTTTAATGAAAATAACACCCAGAATTGTTTGATTATTGCCAGCAAATTGAAAACTATAATATATAGAAATTTGCCATCTATAAAGCCCAAAAGAGATGTAAGGTGTTATTACCGGGTGAAGTTACTCTTTCTCCATTAAGCGTGACTGCACAACTAATAATTTCACTCTGGTTTCTCCTCTACTCTTAAGTATATCTGATATACAGAAATTAATGGTCATTCCTAGATGTATATAGTGATTTTATTCAATTCAATTATTAATTATCAATTAGCTATTAATTTATTATTTAAGTATACCCTTTTTATAAAACAAGATAACAATAATAGCGACACACTTCTGAATAAGTGTTATGTGCCTGAAACAATTCAATGCTCTTTATATCTTTTATTTCATTTAATCTTTACAGAATCACTTGAGGTAACAGCTAATCATTCTTATTCTTATTTTACATTCAGTAAACTGAGGCACAGATATAGTGACTAGCTCAAGGATCCATTGCAGTAAGGGGCAAATGTCTGCTGCCTCTGAAGAGGCCCAGGAAGTCTCCAAGGTCAGACCTCCTAACTTGGACATCACAGGTCTCCTAACAAGCAATATACATGTGATTATGCAATTCTATGATCTCTGAAATAGCTCTTGAATCTGGAATTCTGTTCAATTAATAGCCCAGGATGGTTCCCTTTTGTATATTCAGTAAGCATACAAAGTAGTGACACTGAAATGGCAGAATTTTAAAATGTCCAATAGTTAAGGATTATCAAGACACTTAAAAAACACTTGGCTTTGGGTTTAGTCCTGAGATTACTTATTAATCTCCCAAAGTGCTCATTTTGTATTGTGCTTAGAGACTTTCAAAGAGGAATAAATGTGTCTCAGACAGCTGAGAGGCTCCTGTGCATTTACATAGGTCCTGTAATTTACACCAGTTCCTCTCACCCACCCCTGAAGATCTTTCCTCTTAGTACTAATTGGTGAATACACTGACTGAAAAGATTGTGCTGCACTGTTGGTGTGTTAGGTTTGGAATAAAGTGAAGAATCATCAGTTTAACTGGGTAGAGATTAGTGTAGAGAGGATGTTGAAGGTAGATGGAGAATGGATTTTGTCCTACAAGTATGCTGCTCAAAAGTAAATTGGTCATTGTTTCTAAGACTATTATTAGAAAGATTATGTTAAAATGAGATGTAATAACAGCTAATATTTATGAAGTATTTGTGCTTACTAGATACTCTGCTGCACATTTTACTATCAATTACCCAAAGGCTTCCTAATAATTAATCTATATAATATGCAATTTCATACAAAATTATTTCAGAGTCCTTTGCCTAAGATCATCCAATTCTGTTAATGGTGAAATTGGAATTTAAAGGCATATCAACCTGAACTCTAACCCAATGGTCTTATGTCCATGTGCAATATTTTCTGTCCATGAAGCTGAGGACATCTTCCATCACTACCTTGTAACATCTTTCCCAAAACATCACTACCCCACAACATTTTCCCAACACTAAACACACATTCATTTCATTCATTCTCTCTCTCTCTCTCTCTCACCTGTTTAGTGAATTCACCACTTTAAAGAACTAGAGAGGAACTACCCTTGGACGGTGTTGATATTTAGTTTTGGGTAATCACAGGAGTGTTCTAAAAATGCTGTACTATTTCGGTATTTATATAATAAAATACAGAGTTCTTCCTCATCATATTTTACATGCAACCAAATCTCGTGCATGTGCATCACAAAGCGCAAAGGTATTCAAAACATTCCAGAGTCTGAAACCAAACCTTCAAGGGCTACATCTTTCACACACGTTTCATTCCCAATTACCACTGATGGACATGCCGCTAGAGGATTTTACTAAATTTTCCTTGGATAAGGCACTGGACATGGCAGCCAAATCATCACCTCTGGTGTAAAATCTCTATTATTTCTGTCTTTCCCCACTTTATATAATCAAATACAATCTCTCTTATTCTCCTTTCTAAGAGCTTTCTATGGCCTGGGAAAATAATTAACTTTATTAAGAATTTTTGCATTAAATAAGAACTAATAAAGTGTCCAAAGGAGAGCAGTGTTAGAAATAGAGTATCATGGGCCAGAAGTGAGGGCAAGGATGGCCGGCTGTTTCAGACACTCAAAGCTCTTTTGATAAGATAAAGGAGATGTTAATGCACATAGATTCATAGATTCTTCATTTCTCATTTGCAAAAACTTTCATCAAGAAACACTTCTGCTGTGTGATTGTTAAGGATCAATGAAAACTTGATTTTAACCTCTCCCAAATCCTCTAATTAAAAGAGCTATGATTCTTACCAAGAAATTATATAATAAAAATGCGGTGTATTTTAATTCTCTCCTGAAATTAAGCAATGATATTCTAATATTTCTAATACTTTCCCTGGAAAATCTCCACATTTTTATGATTAACAAACAAAGAAACAGCTCTTACAGCATTTTGTATTTTTAAAGACTTTTATAAGCATGCAATTAATCTCTACAACATTTTGACAGCCATGTCCTAATCATTTCCTTTTTATAGAAGTGGAGCATGTGTTGCAGAAAACACTTCTGACTTCCCCAAGACACCATTTGTAAGACTTTTCTGCCCTGTAAATGAGAAGCTTGGAGAATGACCTGTACTTATCTAGATTCATACTAGATTTTGAAAGGGAAGAATGTTTTAGGATTAGATTTGTTTTGTTTTAGATACCACCTTGAAAAGGCTTTCCATTATCCCATTATCACTAGAAAATGAAGAAATTAAAATTGAATTTAATTGATAAGGTGTAATAACCTTCAAATTTCAATTCTGGTGAATATCTTAATTCTATAGTGGCACATTACCACTTCTCTTGACCCTAAAATAAATTTTCTACTGCATATAATTCTATGAGCAATAATGGGATATTTCTGGATAATTTTATGACCAAATAAAAGCAAGACACCTACTCTTAGGATTTCTTATCCAGAGAACAGGTGTTTAAGAGAACTAGGATATTTTTGAATTTGAGAATAATAAAGGTTACATTTATACACTAATATTTATTAAATATACCAAAGGTTGAGTACTGTATTTAGCATTTTCAAAAATAAAATCTAATCTTTCATTTTTACAGTAAAGAAGATTCTTTCCTTTAATAGATAGGAAAATGAGACTCAGAGAAGTTAAGCAAACTTCCCACAGTCACACTGCCAGTATGCGGCAAATCCAGAATTCAAATTCAAGTCTCTGAATTTCACAAAGTCTGAGCTCTTAAATCAGCTCTCACTAATAACTCTCTGCTTTCTTTAGTAATTTACATTTAGATTATAGGACTACAGTGTTTTAAATCCATCAATAGTCAATAAAATATGAAGAAAAGAGTATTTACAGAACTTCCCAAAACTAGAAACTAGCAGGATATAACAGATGAAGTGATCTTCACTTTGTGCCCTCTTGCCTCATAATCTCAATGTGACTGAGTTGTCTTCAACTCCAGGCTGCAGGAATGCTGCTCAGGTGCCCCTTGGTCTATTCTCAGGTTTTGTTAGCTTTTCATTACAACTAATCGTCACACCTCTTATTAAAGCCACTTCCACCTTCTCTCCTCCTTTTCTAACTTTATGGTTATTCTAGGCAACACGGTGTTACTTGAGGTTGGATTTATTAAAGAAGCTTATATTTTGCGTCAGGTCATGAGATAAAGCTGAAATAAACACCCATTGCCACAGAGTGTGCAGGCTTGTTTCAGCCATAGACTAACGCATCATATATACAACTCCCAGGATCTAATTTTACCCAACACAAAGTTATGAACACCTAGGAAAAGGGAAAAATTTAAACTTAGGTTGAAAAATGAAATCAAGGAAATACCTAAAGATTAAATAGCATAAAAGTTATCATTCCAAATAATCAATACATACTCAGACATTGAGATATGAACCTAGAAATATATGGAAACATATAAGACAATGTACTTGGACTCCATATTTTGCCAGGGAATTAAAATATAGTCACAAGAAGGCATGCTTAAGAACAGAAAAAAAAAAATGATGTGTCACTTGAAGGGCAGAGTAGTTAATAGACCTTCTGTGACTTAGGGGAGAAAGTGGAGAATGAAGCTTCCGAAGGCAGAAAGAGTCTATGCCTAGTATTCAGGGAGATGAGTCTGGCTTGGATAAGGCTGGAGATGAACAAGGACACGAAAACAATTTGGGGATAACATCTGCCTTTTCTACATACATTTTTAAATCAACCTTTCTAGTTTCATTTCCTCCAACTGGTATTTTTTAATGGTATTACATTAAATGTATACAACATTTTAGGGTAGAAGACATTTTTATGGTTTCCTGTCTTGCTGTGTGAGAACATGGTATGTTTTTCATTTGTTGTAATATTTTTTTCATGAATTTCTATAGTGCTTTACAGTTTTCTTCATTTTGGTCTTGATCATTCCTATTTTAGTCCTGGGTAAGTTCATCTACCTGTTGTTATTATGAAAAAAAAATGTTCTTTCTTTGTTAGCTCTCGTAGCTTCTTCTTTCAATGTATAAAGAAGGCCATTCTTGATGCTCTCTATGCCCACCTTACGGATTCTTTCGCTTTTCATACTGATTCAGGCAATTATCTTGCATTTTCAGATAAGCAATATTATTCGCAGGTAATGGTCATTTTATATTGACACTTTAATTCCTGTACCTTTTCCTCCTCTTTCTCTTTACTAATTACATTGGCTGGTAACTCAGAACAATGCTAAATAATAATAGTATAAAAACATTCAGGTCTTCTTCCTTGTTTTTAAAAGAACGTTTCTATTATAAAAATAATTATATTGGAAAGATAAAAACACCAATGAAAATAAAAGGATAAGAGGTGGGGGAAAATGGAGCTGCACAAGAAAGTGCTATTAAAACCAAATGAGTAGGTTGAAAAGATTGGAAAATACTGTAAATACAGTATGCCACTGAATGTTTGCTAATGAGAGGCTTAGGGAGATGTTAGAGAATGATCAGAAAATAGTTAAAAATGATGTGAAGTATGAGAAGAGAGGTAGACTAAGAAGGAAGAGAAGGAAACCAGTAAAATAAATCTATGGTTAATTCTTTAAAACGGTAAAACAGGTTTATATAGTAACCAAGACCATAAAAATAATAACTATTTATTATTTATTATGAGAATGACTTTCTTTAATGATTAGTAAAATCAAGCTATTCAGAGTCATTCAACAGCAATTCAATTCATTCTTCCAGGCACTTTTTTTATTTTTTATTTTTTGCAGTTTTTTTTTTTTTTTTTTTTTTTTTGGCTGGGACTGGGTTTGAACCCACAACCTGTGGCAAATGGGGCTGGCGCCCTACTCTGTTGAGCCACAGGCACCGTCCACCAGTCACACCTTTTTTTATAAGACGTTGCCTTAGCACTGAGGGAAATTCACTGATGTTAAAATCTTGGTGCCCTAAAAACAGAGAGGTAGCTGTATGGAACAGAATAGAGAACCAAGAGACGAACCCAACTACTTACCGCTATTTGCTTTCTCAGTGCCTGTGGGGCTCAGTCCCCACTCTCTGTGAACAGTGTTTAGAGCCTGATAGCTAGTCAGCTTCTGGAACCTTCTCTGTTCTTCTGCATTGAGACCCTTGGCATGACTTCTCTCTCTGATAGTGCTTGAAGGAGTTCTTTCTCTTCCTTTCTGCTTATCCATCTTTGGGATACATCTCAGTTTTTGTCTAGATAGCAGAAAAGTGTCATTTTTACACATGTACTATCTTTATCTTAGAAATTTCCTATCAGAGTTGTGTGGATATCTATCTATAATTCATCAGTCTATCCATCTATCTCTCAGTCTACCTACCTACATAGTATCTAGACATCATTTTTCTTTCACCTACCATCCATCTATCCATCTCTTATAAATTGCCAATCTATCTGGTCACTACTCAGCCTTCTCCCTCAGGGTGTATGCCACAAAAGTTAGATATTGCCTTATATTGTTTTCTTCCAGTATTCATATCATGACCTTTCTTTCGGTGATCTCCATGTTCATTTCTACATTCTGGCTTTTAAAGAGCTACTCCAAAGGAAATCATTAAGCAAATTTCTATATATATCTGAATTGCAACAGTGATAACATTTTAAAATCATTCCAATAGGGTTATTTGACCTCATATAAATAAAAATTTGCTTTCAGCTGCCAATGGGAATTGAATGCCATTTGTCCATTAATACCAAAGGAGTGCCTGCCTATGCAATAGAAAAGCAAACCCTGAAAAAGATACCAAAAAGTGCTATAGTAGACCCTTGCTATGTCATGAAGGACATGGAACTAAGAAATTAAACATGACTTTGGAAAATGAGAGAGAAATTTTTTGAAGAGGTAATATTCAAAATGAGTTAAGAGAATTCTACAGGTGAAATTTGGAAAAAGGGATCCCTTGTGGATAGTAAAAATTTAAAAAAGGCACGGTATTTTTTATGCTTCCACAAAAGCCATGACAAATATTCGTACACCTGGGAATTGTGGAGGGAGGGACATCTGCATACGATTCATGTGCCCATGGTTATGTGACAGCCATTGACATAACTATTAATAGTTATTTCTTATTTGGCACTTTATATTAACTTCATATGTTCCTTGATTGCACAAAGTATGTTTTTCTTACATACCGATATTAAGAATGTATTCATAAGTAATAATTCTGTGTTTTGATATCATATTTCTTTCAAATCTGTTATTAAATAAATATTGACTATTAAGCAGTTTTTCATAATGGGAAAATACATTGATTATAAAATATTCTGAAAAATTCTCATCTAAATAAAAATGTAAAATTATACATTAAAAAACCTAGAAAACTCAAAATGTCAACTTGATTTGCCTTTGAAATATGAAAACAGGCTAAGATATGGGTTGACACCTGCATATAAATCATAGACTTTTCTTCTGACATTTTTACCTTTTTGGTTATTTCTTTGGTCCTGACTTAATTTAGACTAACTCCAAACTCTACATTCAAAAAATAGCTACTCAGGCAGCACCTGTGGCTCAAGGAGTGGAGCACCATCCCCATGTACTGGAGGTGGTGGGTTCAAAGCCAGCCCAACTGCAACAACAACAACAACAACAAAAAAGCTACTCATGAATGAAGGAAAACTGGATTTAATATTCTTAAACAGAGTGCCTATGATTCCTGAGGAATCAATATTTATCAATTGCATGTTTGTATTTCAGTCTATCTTCCTCCATAAAGCAATCAGTTGATATATATGTATGTGTGTGTGTATTATATATAATTTTAAACATCATTATTAGAATACAGAAAAATGTAAAACTCTGTCAATGACATTCAAAATGAAAACAGAAATTTTAGTCTTGGAATATTTTTGGAATTCTTTGGTGTGTCAGCAAAGTTACATCTATTTGCAAGTTAGAATGCCCAAAGTCAGAATACAATTCAGGTGTTTATTTTCTGTAATAAGAAGTCCAGCAGGAGGCCAGCTTCCAGGTTTGATAGATTTACTATTGATTCATGTCTTCAAAGATAGAGCTTTTTCCATTCTTTGGCCAGTCTTTCTCTAGGTATAAGCTTTGCACTCACACTTGGCCTCAAGATGCCAAAATGGTGGCAGAGATTGTAGGTATCACTCCAGATATGAAAACCATATAGAACATGAAAAGAACAGTCTCTTTTTCCATTTATTTTGTATGGGCAAAAATTCTACTGAAGTTTCTCTCCTATCCTTTTAGACATGTACGCCAATCACTCTCATAAGACATAGGATAAGATTAGCCAGATAATTTGAGAGTGGTATAAATATGGAGCAAGAAAGTACAAAAGCCTCTCTATCGGGAAAACTGTAATGGGCATTGTAGGCCAGACATTAGGTCCAGGTGATATTTTAGTTTTTTTAGGTCATACAGTTTCTGTCAAAATTACTCCAATCTTTCTGTAGCACAAAAAGAGCAATAAACACTACAGAAATGAAAAGGTATAGCTGTGTTCAAATTATTTATAAAAACAGGTAGCAGGCAGTAGCTACCAACTCTTAGTTAAAGTCATCCTTTTTCATTAGGAATAGAGTTAGTCCTTCACGTGCTGCATGTGTATGAGATCTCAGGATCAGTCTCTGAGTGATCTGCTTTCTGCTCATCCCTTTGCTTTTAACCACATTCTTCCAGGCACTAAGGAAATATTGTGGAGAAAAAATCAGATAAAGTATGTAGGTTGTACTTCAGTATTAGGAGGTAAAAATTATACAGAATAAATTGTTGCCATATATTGTATATTTCATTGTCATAAATCCAATGGGTAAAGCAAAGTAGATAAGAGAGATGAAATGTGTGGAGCTATTGAGTTAAATTTTAAATATGGTGCTGAGAAAAACTTCCTGAGAAGTTGAAATTTCAGAAAAACCTTGAACGATGTGAGAAATCAGGTCACATGATGAATAACTGGAGAAGGAGCATGGGAGCCATGGTTTGTGCAAGATCCCTAAGGTAGGAGCAGGAGCTTTGAGGAACAGTAAAGGTGTGTGGCAGAAATGGTGTAAGGAAGAAGAGAGTATTAGAAGTAAAGTGAGGGAACCTAATGGAGCCATGTCATGTAGGACTCTACGGATTGAAGTAGGTACTTAAACTTCTGCTATGTGAGATGAGAAGTTGTTGGAGGGATATTTCAATCTTACTTCTCTTCTTGTTCCATTACTTTCTCTTTTTCACCGTCTCTCTTCATACTTGCTTTATGTCCTCCTTTCTTTTTTTACCCCCTTACTTTATTTTGTTAATATTGATGAATTTTCTTGAGTATCAGACATGGAACTATCTACCTGAGATGCAGAGATAGTATATTTTGTAAATTCTGACTACAGTCTCATTAGAAGAAACATGTAACCAGTTAAAATACAAGGTGGTAGAGGCTAAGATGGAAGAAATATAATGTGATGGGCACTATGAGACTGCTTAAAACATCACTTATTTCAACATGATGAAGAGCTTGGGCTATAACAGACACTTCGATTAACAGCAATGGGTTCAATTGTATTCACTGATGAAATAACTTTTAACTTTTAACTTTAATAATGAATTAATGTATTTGACTAATGCTGGGGTATTCTAAGGAGAAAATTGTTAATACCAACAGTTAAACACAGTTTTGACCTTCTTAAGCAACATGAAAGTTGTAAACACACATCTCTGTAATATCTAAAGATGCTATTAACTACAAAGAGCTATAGTGTGAATGGATGGTAATCCTAATAATACTACAATATGATATATAAGTGTATCATACTAGCTGTTTTCCATCATATCCTTTGTATCTTATTAACATTTAATGTCAATTCTGGTTATTTACTGCCATATGAATTCAGCAGTGACACTTTCTTGAAAGTCATAAATAAAGGTCAGATGTAAAAATGCTAATGAGGCCTTACATGAACAATGATGCAACATTCAACAAAATTATTTTTAAGGCTGTTTAGCAATGATTGTATTCTGTCAGTTTGTATACATATTACAATTACAATTTATTCAGAATTACCTGAAAATTACATATATTTGTATTTTTCTTTTTTATGTTTTATTTTTTCAAATTAATAAAAGAGTACAATTTTTAGGTTAATTCTTCTCACTTCCAGGGCAAAGTTCCAATTGTGGAAGAGCCCTTCACCCAGGGGGCATGTTATATGCCCTCACAATGTTCACATTCGATCTCATCTCATGCCTTCCCTCCTCCAGCCAAAGGTCCTCCCCTCTTCATCCTCCCATTTCCCTCTACCCCTGAACTGGACTATATTAGTGTTTTATCATTCTTACGAGCATGTAATTGTTGATATATTGATTTCATATTAGTATAAAGTACATTGGATATTTATTTTTCCATTCTGGCAATACTTTATGAAGAAGAATATATTTCAGCTCCATCCAGGTAAATGTAAAAGGTATAAAATCTCCATCTTTTTCAATGGTTGAATAATATTCCATGGTTGAATAATATTCCACATATACCACAGTTTGTTGATCCATTCATGGGTTGATGGGCACATAGTTGTTTCCCAGACCTCAAAATAATGAATTGAGCTGGAATAAACATTCTAGTACAAATGTTTTTGTGATAAAATGATTTATGTTCTTCTGGATATATACCTAGTAATGGGATTGCAGGGTCAAATGGAATGTATACTTTTAGATCTTTGAGGATTCTTCATACTTATTTCCAAAAAGGCTGTATTACTTTCTAATACCACCAGCAGTGCAGAAGTGTTCCCTTTCTCCACATCCATGCCAGCGTCTGGTGTTGTAGGACTTTGTGAGGTGGACTAATCTTGCTAGGGTTAGATAATATCTTAGAGTGGTTTTGATTCGCATTTCTCTGATAAAGATGATGAGCATTTTTTTCATGTGTTTTTTGGCCATTTGTCTGTCATCCTTGGAGAAGTTTCTGCTCAAATCTCTTGCCCACATATAGAGAGGGTTGTTTGCACCTTTCTTATTGTTTAATTCAAGTTCTCTATAGATTCTAGTTTTCAAGCCTTTGTCAGATTCATAACATGCAAAAACTTGAAGATATTAGCCTGGGAAAAAACTATTTGAGAAAGACACCCCTACCAATTGCAGCAATATCAAAAATAAATAAGAGATTTGATCAAGCTAAAATGGTTTTACACAGCTAAGGGTACCACAAACAAAGCAAATAGACAGCCTTTGGAATGGGAGAAGATTTTTGCGTGTTGTAGTCATAGTTTTCAAGCATGACAGGGGATGTGTTCAGTCTTCATCTTTATAATTATAAGGTTAAGACAATGTACAAACTAAACAGTCAATCTGGTGAGATAGTGTACTTGAAAATGACTTAAAAATTTTAAATTGGTTTATATATGTTTCAGTTGAGATCTGCTAACTTGATGATCTCTTATACTTTTATATACTTTTAGAACAACGCAAGTTGAAACAAAACTCTCCCTGACAGACAGGCAAATACTAAATTAGCCAGTGCAGTAAAATAAGGTGCCTTGGTTAACTAATTTAGGAAGTACTAGATACCACTAACTTTAACAAATTTTTCAGTAAATTTAATATATGAGTTTGTATTAAAATTTTCCATCTATTCAACAAAGTGCTAGAAATGGTAGCTAGAACTATTAGACAAGAGAAGGAAATCAATTAAGGAAGGAAGAGGTCAAATTATTACTGTTTGCTGATGATAGGATTTTATACCTAGAAAATCTAAAAGACTCAACCAAGAGACCCCTAGAATTGATAAATGAATACAGCAACATCTCAGGTTGCAAAATCAATGTACACAAATCAGTAGTTTTCATATACATTAGCAAAAGTCAAGCTGAGAATCAAACCAAAGACACAATTACCCTTACAATAACATCAAAGAATATAAAATATCTAGGAAGATCTCTAACAAAGGAAGTGAAAGACCTCTGCAAGAAGAATTATGAAACACTAAGAAATAAATTACAAAGGACATAAACAGATAGAAAAACATAAGCTTATGGATCAGCAGAATCAACACTGTTAAAATGTTTATACTACCCAAAGTTATTTACAGATTTAGTGTAATTCTCACTAAAATACCAAGGTCACATTACAAAGATCTTGAAATAATACTTTTACACTTCACATGGAATCAGAAAATATTGAATTGCCTTGAATATCCAATGCAATCACATGTAATAAGAATAAATCTACAGGAATAACATTGCCAGATTTCAGGTTATAATACAAAGCTATAATAATAAAAGCAGCATAGTATTGGCATAAAAATAGAGACACAGACATACAGGTCAGGACAGAAAGCCCACATATGAAACCATCCTTATATTGCTACTTGTTCTTTGACAAAGCAAACAAAAACACACACTTGGTTAAAGATCCTCTACTCAATAAATGGGCTGAAAAACTAGATAGCTTCATGTAAAAGACTGAAATAGGACACGCATCTCTCACCTGTCACACAAATTAATCAGTGATGCATAACATACTGAAACCTAAGACATGAAACTAAAAGAAACCTAAAAGAAAATATTGGAAAGTCTCGTATAGATAGCAGTCTAGCAAGGAATTTACAAAGAAGGCCCCATAGCAATCACAACAAATATAATAAATAAATGGTACCTGATCAAGTCAAAACATTTCTGCACAGTCAAGGACACAATTGATAAAGCAAATAGAAAACCTACAGAAGGGGAGAAAGTATTTTCAAGCTACACATTTGATAAAGGAGTGATAATCATAATCTACAAGGAACTCAAGCAAATCAACAGGAAAAGATCAATCAAATCCCGTTAAAAATTAGGCAAAAGACATGAACAGAAACTTTTCTAATGGAGATAGACTAATGGCCATCAAATACATAAAAAATGCTCAACAGTTCTAATCTCATAGAAATGGAAGTAAAAACTACATTCAGATATCAATCACCTAATCCAATGAGAATAGCTCACATAATAAAGTCCCATAACAACAGATGTTGGCATGGATGTGGAGAAAAGGGAACACTCCTACTGTTGGTAGGACTGCAAACTAGTACAATCTCTATGGAAAGTAGTATGGATATTCCTCAAAGAACTAAAAGTAAACCTAATATTTGGTATGACAATTCTACCACTACATATTTACCCAAAGGGAGGGGGGGAGACATTTTATCAAAAAGACATTCACACTCAAATGTTTACACATAATTGCAATGATGTGAAAAGAACTCAAGTATTCATCAATACATGAATGAATTAATAAATTGTGGTATTGTATACCATGGAATACTGTTCAGCCATAAAAAGATGGTAATATAGTATCTTCTATAACAACCTGGATGGAATTGGAGACAATTCTTCTAAGCAAAGTATCACAAAAATGGAAAAACAAACACCGTGTGTATTCAATTCTAAATTGTAACTAGTTGATCAAAACTTATGTGCTCGTATGGAAATGAAACTCAACAAAATTCAAGAAGGTAAGAGAGTGGAGAAGGAAAGGAGTAAATTCACAACTGACAAGTACATTGAACAAGTACACTGCACACTTTCTAGGTAAAAGGCACACTTATAACTCTGATTTAAAATACATAAAACTCTGTAAATAATATGTGCCCCTCCATAATATCCTGAAATTTTAAAAATGTTCCAAAGTGTTATAAAAATCAAAATTATTTTATCCATAGAACATATGTTGAGCTCCATAACATAATGGACTGGAGCTCAGTATGGTGATTTAAGTAAGTATATATGTTAAAAAAAAATTGTGTTTGAAAATTAATTAAGTACTGTCTTCAATGGGAAGTAATTACTAATATCATCGAAATAAGAGAGATGATGACAAATAAGAAATACTGACCCCCTTCATAAACTTGACAATACATAACACATTACAGTATAATAAAATGTTTTAAAAATTAATTTAAAACTAAATTCTACTTCTGAAAAAATTTAATATGTAGTATATTTATTGTTGCGCATAATGGCAACAGTGATTTATCAAGAGAAATGAAAAGACAAGTTCCATAGTGAAAGAAATCATTTATAGTACACACCCAGTTAAAAAAAAAAAGTCAAGAATGTGCAAGTGGCTCATGCACAGCAATAAGAAAAGCACAAAAAACACAGCAAAATACATAGACATTAGTCAGAAGAGGAAATACATAAAGATAGTTAACCTTGATGACATATGTATTTAACAACATTCATGATCAGAGAAAATACATCGATACCACAAAGAAATATCACTTCACCTTTATTTAATTGATATACAGTAAAGTTTAACAATGCCTCATATTCAAGAGCAGAACAATAACAACAAAATTAACCATTCTGATAGACGCATTTACTGTTTTCATCAATATAACAACTATCAGGAGATAAAAGCTGCTCACTTCCTCTACCAAACAAACAAAATACTTCTTTAAATAAACATTAAACTGTTCAACCTTTCTATAAATAACATGAAACTATGTTTTGCTGCCCAACACTTTGCATTTCTTGCCTCAATACCCTCACCCTATTGTCCTATACAGTTTTTCTTACACAATCCTATTTAACTCCTGCAATAAAAACTCTATCTTAAACCAGATTCAAAACATCATACCTCCACTTTACTCTCCTGTTCTAAATGGCAATCAACACTGTCAAAATAATACTCCCACTTACTATGCTATCCTTATCTTTTTCTTATCAATAGTTATTTCTTGAGATTTGGGGGGATATAACATTTTACAGAGACAACATATATCGATAATTCACAATGCTTGTAGAAGTGTAAACTAATGCAACATAATTGATATCTGACTTCTCAGAAGAAACAATGAAGGCCATAAGCAATGAAATAGCATTAAAAGTGCTCAAAGAAAAAGAAAAACTGCCAACCAAAAATCCTAGGTTCAAAGAAAGTTATCCTTTGAAAATTATGAAGAATTTAGTCTAAATTCCTAGATAAGAAAAAAACTCAGAAAACTTGTTCCTAGCAGAGATATCTTACAGGAAGTACTAAGGAAATGTCTTCAAACCAAAAGCAAGTGACCTCGGATGGCAATTCCAATTAATACAAAAAACAAAGAGAATATATAAATATTTAGTTGGGCATATACCATATAAACATGTATCTAACATAAATATGATTGTGGAGTAAAGATGTGTTTGGCTAAATAAACAGCTCCAGATGGCACACAAAAACACAGGGATAAATGAAGAGAACCAAAATGGATAAGTAAGAAGGTTAATATAACAAAGATATGATTATATACTTACTTTCCTTTGTTTAATGTCAGCTTTACTAAAAACATAAACATACATAGTGTAATAATTATAACAATTTTTTAGGTTAATAAAAGTCAAAGATGTAATATGCATAATACCTCAATTTTACCATGAAGAGAGAGTAAAATAGAGCCATATAGAATAGCAAGTTATATGTTAAAAAAAAATTGTGTTTGAAGCCATATAGAATAGCAAGTTAGCATGAATAGAATACTAAGATCTCTGTAGTAAATGCTACAGCAACAGGTATAGCAACCAGTAAGTGGTATAGTAACCACTACTGCAAGGGAAGTATAACAACTATAAATATATATGTACCTAATAATAGAGCAACAAAGTAAATGAAGTAAAAACTGGCTGAAATATGGAGACTACTTCTTTTGTATTAATTGGATGAAACTGAAACACATTCTTCTAAGTAAAGCATCACAAGAAAGGAGAAGCAAGAATCCAATGTACTTAATTCCAATATGAAGGCAGCAGATCATCTAATACAGGTGGGAGGTAGGAAAATGAGGGACTGGGGAAAGGGGAGGTGGGAGAGGGATGGGGGTCGTGGTGTATATAACACAGCTCTTGGGGTGGGACACAATTATAAGAGGGACTTTATCTAACAAATTCAATCAGTATAACCTAATTCTTTATACCTTCAATGAATCTCAAACAATAAAATAAATAAATAAATAAATAAAATGAAATTTAAAAATCATTATTATGTAAATTTTTAAAAACTGCCTGAAATGGAGAGATAAGTAGAAAACTTAACAACCACCACTGTAACAATTTTTCACTTTCAGTAATGGATAGAAAAACCATGAAGAATATCTGCAAGCACAAATAACAAGACAATACTGACTTATTTTATTTTGTTTTGTTTTGTTTTATTTTATTTTATTTTGACAGAGTCTCACTCTGTTGCCCTGGGTAGAGTGCCACAGTTCACAGCAACCTCAAATTCTTGGGCTCAAGCTAACCTCTTGCCTCAGCCTCCTGAGTAGCTGGGACTGTAGGTGACCACCATAATGCCCAGTTGAAAATCAATTGTACATAATTGATATTTATACACAAAACAAACAACAGAAAATGTATTATTCTCAGGTACATGTGGAATGTTTTCCAGTATAGATTACATGGTACCCCATACAATTAACCTCAATATATTTAAAAAACAAAA
This sequence comes from Perodicticus potto, assembly GCA_963574655.1. Taxonomy (NCBI): domain Eukaryota; kingdom Metazoa; phylum Chordata; class Mammalia; order Primates; family Lorisidae; genus Perodicticus; species Perodicticus potto. The sequence continues at coordinate 19,365 of CAUYRH010167266.1, read as the reverse complement.
GAAATATTATACAGTATGTTCTCTGATAGCAATGGAATTGCAGGGTAAATCAGCAACAGAAAAACAATTGGGATACACAGTTCTTTGTCAAGAAAATAACAAATTCCTAAATGACCAAATTAGAAAGGTAAAAAGTACATTAGGAAGTACTTTGAGATAAATAAAAATAAGGACAGAGGATACTAATCATTATATAGATTGAAGCAAAAGGTATGCTCAGAGTGAAAGTTATGGCTATAAATATTTCTATTAAGAAAGATAAAAGATAAAAAATGAGTAACCAATCCATCCAGCTTAAGGAACTGTAAATAAAGAACAAATTAATCCAAACGCTAGCAGAAGGAAGTAAATAATCAAGATTAAAGCAGAAAATAATGAACTAGAGAATAAAAACACAATAGAGAAAATCAATGAAATAATAAACTGATTTGAAAAGATCAGTTAATTAGACAAACCCTTTACCTTCTGTCAGAAAAAAAGAGAAGAGACAAATTACTAGAATCATAAATGAAAGATCCCTTACTATGCTTCTTATAAGAGATAATAGGGAAAGCACAATCAGAACATTCAAATGAGTATTAAAATATGAAAGATGCTCACATTCCTTAAAAATTAGGGAAATACATTTTAAAGTCACAAGAATTTATAATCATATAGTTATAAGAATGGCATATAAAACAGATATTAACAAAAACCTAACAATACCAAATGATAGGACTATTACAGAACTACCAATAAAGAAAGATTTTTCACACTATCCACTGCCATTAAAAAACATGCTTATGCTATTACAGAACAATTTCATCCCTAGTCATGTAGCAAAGAGAATAATATGTACATGGACCTCAAAAGACCCACTCTAGTACATACCTTGTCATATTTTAACAACACCCTAAACAAGAGCAATCTAAAACTCCAACCAGAGTCCAATGGATAGGTAGTGGTACATTTACACAGTGAAGGAGTAGACAGCTATTCCTATGAATGCATGACAGTTATACAGGGTAACACAGATGGATTTCTGAGATATCATGCTGAGCAGAAGGAGCCGGGCACAAACAAATAAATACTGTGCCATTCTTTTTATACTATGATAAATACAAAAGAAGGAGAAGAAAAATGTAAGTTAATGGGTGCATGTTTAGTTAGCAAAACTGTGAAGAAAAACACAGAAATGGTTTCATAAATGTTAGAGTATGGTAACTTTTAGGGTTGGTGAAAGGTGGTGATTTGGAGGAGCATGAATGGGGCCTCTGGATGACTTCTACATTTTGATAGTTGTAGGTGGTACTATCTGGCTGTTCATATAATAACAAAACAAGTTATATACTTTTGTGATGTTTCTTTATGTGTTTTATATTTCATAATGAAAAACAGAAATGAATAAATACAAAGATACATGTATGAAGGCACCCAGTGTGGTTTACATTGATATTCTTTTTCTTATTTTGAATAGAAATTATACAAAGAATTGGAACAAAAAGTGATTCCCTATAAAGTTCTAGTGAGAAGCACAGGAAAGATGGAAAGTTTGGGGTAGAAATAGATGATGTTTTTCCAAGGAGGCAGTAGAGAATAGAGCAAGCAGGGAGCATAAGTTTTGAGCTCAAAGAGGGAACAACCCAAAAAGACAAAGTAGCAGCAGACTGAACAGGAGACAGGAATGGGCATACTGTTTTCTTAAAATACATTGCTTGGCTTGAGTGAAAAAGGAACCACCCATGTAATCAACTTTACACTTCATTCAACTTACTTAATTGCATTGGTCATATTATAAAACAATACCTTGGGGGATAGACTACCTCTCTAAATTCTTATTGCTAATATTTGCCGCACATACATATGACTTGACTTTGTAAATAAACTCTACAAAAATGATAGTTCAGCAAAGAGAAGCACACATTTGCTTCCTGATTTATTTAAATAATATAAATGTAACATTGCATGTTGTCACTCATGTGGAAGCTACAAGACTGTTGATTTTGTAGAAGTAAAAAGTAGAACAGAGGGTACTAGAGTCTAGGAAAGGTAGGGAAAGAGAGAGATAGGGAGAGATTTGTTACAGGATGCAAAATTGCAGCTATATAAGAGGAAGAGGTATACGTTCCATACCACAGTTGGATGACTATAGTTAACAAGAATACACTATAGTTCAAGTAGCTAGGAGAAATGTATTGAATATTCCCAGCACAAAGAAATGATAAATGTTTGAGATGATAGATATGATAATAAACATGATCTGATCACTATATAAGAATTGAAATAATACTATATGCACCATATATATGTACAATATTATATGTCTATTAAAAATTGACTGTGTATATATTATGTATTACTTTTGTTACTTTAATAAATGCACAAATTTGGCAAAACATAAATTTAACTACTTAAATATCCAAACCTATGATGCCTGACAATTAAGTTCATGAACTTGTCCCAGAAAAAGTGCTCATACTACATTGCTGAATATCACCATGGTTACCTTTGAAGTAATCCTCTTGGGAAGCTATGCACTGATGCCAGTGAATAATCCACCCTTCAAAGAAATTTTGGAACTTTTTTCTGGAATGGTCATCCAAGTTGTTTTACTACTCTTGATGTCTTGAATGTGTTCAAAATGTCTTCTTCTCTCAATATTTCCTTTATCTTTTAGGTAAAGAAAAAAGTCACTGGGGACCATATCAGGTGAATAGGAAGGGTGTTTCAACACAGTTATTTGCTTACTGGCTAAAAACTCCCTCATAGACAATGCCGTGTGAGCTGGTGCATTGTTGTGATGCAAGAACTACACCTTTTTCATGTCAAGATTTTCAGAGATAGGTAGACAGAGAGAGAAAGCTAGTACAAGTATGCCTAGGGGTGATAAATAGTATGAAACAAAGTAAAAAATAGAATGCCAGTGTATCATTAGAAAGGAGGTGTGTGTCATTATTTTAAAGAGGTGAAGGGCAGTCTCCCTGATTGATGCCTAAGGAGATACATGGTAGAGAAAAGGCACTGAGCCATGATGCAAGAGTACCTCAGCAGAAGAAGCACTAAGTGCACAACCCCCCAAACTGGAACAGCTTCTGGTATCAGAGGTAGAGCAAGAATGCCAGTCACTGAAGCTCTGCAGGTAGGTGAAAGCAGGAATATAGGAATACAGGGCAACCAGGTCCAAAAGTTCAAGGGCCATGCAGGGATGGTGGTGACAAGAGAGAATGACAAATGAATTTCTGGAAAAGGATTTTGGAATAATTGCTTTGGGGATGTTATTCTCTGATTTATGATGAACGTCCTATTCTGTGTGATCTCCTCCACTTTCTGTTTCTCTTTCCCCCTCCTATGACTCTGATACTCTTGACTTTACCAAGGCTGTAAAAATGGGCAATGACTGGCTGAGAGCCTTTATGGAGAAACCCTATACACAGATGGAGACTTGGGGCACCTGGCCTTGAGGACATGCTCTTGTCCAGAAGAGAATGTGGCCCTCCCCTTACATTTCATTGCCCTTTTTTCATCCTTTTTCTGAAGGTATGCAACAGAGTGATTGCAGAAAAAGGCAAGGCAATGAAGATGGAGAGAGACGCAGACATATTTTTCAAAAATAAGATACCTAGATACTCAGTTTATATTGGTATGCACTGAGGTAGTCATTATGGGGGGGAAATGTTAAATTTCTTGTACTTTCTCACATTTCTTTTACAGTTGACTATTGCTTTTATTTTGAATACACAGAAAGAGTATTCTCACACTTGTTTCTTTTTGGTTTCTTTTTGTGCTGCTTGTCTATTATTTATCCAACTCAGTTCTTTCAATTACCTTGTGAAGTCGGGCATTATAATTTTTATTTAATACATGAGAAAATGCAAAGAGAGGGAAGAACAGAAAGAGTGAGGAAAGACTTCCCTTGCATTTTGTATTCTCACATTTGTTTTACATTTGACTATTGCTTTTATTTTGAACACACAGAAAGAGTATTTTAAATTTTGCAGTCCTTTAATCCTCAGAAAAATCCTTTCTCAAAACGTGTTCCCATGTGAGTTGAATGTGTTTGTTTTCTCCCTCTTCTCCTTTTAGGGCAAATATATTATAATCTTCTTAACAATCACAACCACTCTTTCTTACCTGTTATGAAAGAAGAATCTCAATGAATTGTTCTGCTTGATTTTAGTTCTCAAGGCATCAGATCCACCACATGTTATGATGTCTTCTTAAAATAAAACTCTTTATTCCACATTGATAGAAAATTCTATCCAGTCAACTATTAAGCTAATAGTTGCTTTAAACAATATTTACTACAAGGTACTGTTTATAAATAATGTGCCATTAATCCTCACTGGCTCTCAGATGTCAATATTCTCTCCAGCTTCCATGTAAGAAACTTGTGGTTCACAGAAATTAAGCAGTCCAAATTAATAGGTGGAAATATGAAGATCCATATTCCACCAGTTTGCTCCAAAGCAAAGTTCATGGCACCAAACTTGCATCTTAATTGTAGAGGCATTGCCTCACCTATTTCAAATTATATCTAAATAAGAACTTAATATCCTCAAGAATTCATTTTTGATGACCCAAAAATATATGGCTGACAAACTTCCCAGATCATTCTGAAATAGCAGAATATTACCAGATAAATTTACCAAGAAGTGTAAATGTTTTTAATCCCACTGTTGTGTTCTAGGCACAACTGTGTATGCTTGGGGCACATCTATTAAATGGAAACATTATTCCTCTTGGGGTCTACATTTTACTGGAAAATGAACATGAAAATGTATCCCAAGAATGGAAGAAAAAAAACCAATGTACTCAGCCCTTCTATGAAACTAATTTATAGCTTCATTTGAAAGCTATAACCCAATTATAGCACAAGAATATGGGGAAAGGGGCAAGGGAGGGGAAATGAGGGGGGAGGATGGGCAGAGGGAAGGTAATTGGTGGGGCCACTCCTACGGTGCATCTTAGAAGGGTACAGGTGAAACTTACTAAATGTAGAATATAAATGTCTGTACACAATAACTAAGAAAATGCCATGAAAGCTATATTAACCAGTTCAATGAAAATATTTCAAACTGTATATAAAACAAGCACAATGTACCTCATGCATTTATGTACACAACCATGATTTAATTAAAAAAGTAAACATTTTTAGTCTCATTATAAAAACACCAGGAATGACCCTCATACACAAGATTACAAGCCAGTATAACACTCCAGACCTACTGTGAAATGTACTAACCACTAGCATCCTCTTCTTCTACAAAATATCTTTTGTCAGGTGCCCTTAGATCATGTCCTCTAATTGTAATAACTCACACTTAGTAATTTATGACCTGCCCATTTATTTCCATTTTTCATAGCAATGAATAGTTGCTGTCATAGGAGAAAAATTTTGCCAATAAATCCTACACAAAATCACCTATTTTTAAAATATACTTTGTGTAATTCAACTAAAATCTTTCCTTTTAGATTATTGAGGTAAGCATGGATTAGAAACAAAGTGCTATAATTACATATAAAGTCAAACTGATATTAACTTGTGGACTGTGGACTGTGTTAGCCTGCTTACAACCTTGGTCCAATTATATAATTACATCAAAGATTCTCTTCTTTGTTGTATGTTATCTGTAAAATTAAACTTTGTGTTATGAGATTTTATGTCCTCTGACAAATCCCTGGGAATAGAGACCAGCGCATCTCTTGGAGAAATAGAACTTGTTTTCCCTAGGATGGAATGGGACTAGAAGCTGTAGAATGTTTCAAGTCTCTAATAGCAAGGATTTTTCTTTCAGAAATTCCAGAGTACATCAGATTTGATATTGTCAAAGAAAAGAGGAACCCAATAACACTGGGGAGAAGCAAAAACAAGTATTATGTTGTGTAAAGGTAACGAGAGCCGACGAACGGAAAGGGAACCACAGCACAGCAGACTTACAGTGTCTCCCCAGTGGGTCTTGAAGGGGGCAGGGAAATCTTAACACAAATTTTAAAGAGCTTTTCAAATTTAATATGATGAACTCATCACCTCAGCAATAGCCCAAAAGCCTAAAACATCAGTCTAAATAAAGCATTCTTCTCATTGTTTTTGCACTGTTTGGCTTTATGAACTTCGGGGGGAACTGAACACGTGGAGCAGTGCCCTCTCAGTTGAAAAACTGGTAAGAAAAATAATTGGCATCCTGCTCCAAGGCTGACGGATTTGAGCCAAACAAAGGTATAGCCTGTATTAATATGTGAGCCTACCCATCAGGAAGTCTAAAGCTGCCAGACCTCTGGGTCAGAATATTAACATTTTTTCTTGACATACTAGAGCTGGAGTTGAATGCCAAGAAATGCATTTATAATTAGAAAACAACTTAATTGTGATTTATAGATGTCTGACAGGCTGACACTTGATCTTTACTTACTCTCCTACTGGTTTGGTGTTCTTTCCGTGTCCTGAGAGATAAAACTCAAATCGAAGGTTTTGCTTGTCGACTTTAATAGTTACTGAGCATATAAACCTTGCTTTTACTCAATCCTAGGATTTTAGCATTTCTATAATGTAGCGTGAATTTCATTAAGCTAATTTGAGGATTGTTGACATAGCAAAGCTTTTTAGATGAGCGTTCTTCAGTAAGTGCAGTACAATTACTAGATAAACAACTGAAGTTTCAGAAGAATTCCCTAATATATCTCGGGGGATCAGAGATATAAGTCCCCAATTTAAAAATGAGAAATGTAAAATGAGAGGAATAACTAAAATAGGATGTAATGGCTCAGTGCCTGTGACTCAATGGGCTAAGCCTCCAGCCACCTACACCTGAGCTGGTGGGTTCGAATCCAGCCCAGGCCCGCCAAACAATGATGGCTGCAACCAAAAAACAGCCGGGCGTCGTGGTGGTTGCCTGTAGTCCCAGCTACTTGGGAGGCGGAGGCAGGAGACTCACTTGAGCCCAGGAATTGGAGGTTGCTGTGAGCTGTGATGCCACAGCACTCTCTGCAGGCTGACAGCTTGAGGCTCTGTCTCAAAAAAATAAATAAATAAATAAATAAATAAAAAGTAAATAGGATTTAATATGTCTATGACTCTTTGAAAAAAATGAAAAAATAGTTTTAGTATTCTATTAAATTATTTAATAATAATTTAGTATTTAGTATTTAGAATCTTCTTTTGTAGCACAACACAGAACATGGACGGTGTAAACATATTTCAGTGTTACTCCATTGACATAAGAAAGGCACGATTTAAAAGAAGTAAAAAATATGTCTTTACTTGTCACTGAGTAGAGCTGATGCCTGATGAAGGCTTATGAAATCTAAAGAGCCAGTTCCATCTGGCACATACACATTATCAAGACTATTTAGAGAAGAAGTGCTAGTAATATGATTTAGATGCTTTAGAAAGCTGCACTACTGTCAGAAATCTTAAATTTTATGAGATATATGTGGGGAGAGAGAGGGAGACATAGAGAAAGAGAAAATAAACTGTGTTTGTTGATATCAAGATGTAGTTTCTGAGGGGGAGATTCTAGAACTCGAAAACAACATCTTTTATCAGCTGGAGCCCTGCCATTTACATAACATTGCTCTCTACTTTTTAAACAGAAATGCAGGCAAATGCCTTTATCCTGCCTACACAGCTTTTCTTTCCATTGTTGATGGGTGCATTTATGACTAGAAAAGGGTTTCCTTGTGCTTTTTTTGAAGATTTATAACATCTTTAGAAACATATCCCCTCATTCAGCAATCACTGAAAACACTACTAAGGTTAAGAAGTGTAAGAAACAAAGTTCAGTCCTATTGCATCAGTGTTATTATTAAAATATCAAGTAAAGCTTATAAACATCAAGAGAATTTTCAGTACATTTCTACTATGAATCAGATGACTACCATTGATGCAGGACAGGGTGGCCCTACAACCGCCGCCTTGGCCCTGGCGGTGCTGCGGTGCTGATGCTGTGGCGGATGGAGGAAGCAGCTTGCCGGAGGGCTGGAAGCCTGTGTGGAAAGACACTGGAGCCTTGCTGTCTCCTCCTCCTGCACATCTGACTGGTCAATATCATGTCAGTTTCTAGGGCAGAGTCTTGCTTAGACAGCTGACTGTAACTGATGAACACCCAAGCCCTAAGAAGTTCTGGCAAAACAACTCCCTGGAACTATATAAATCCCTGAGCAGAGAGCTCAGGGGCAGACCTCAGCTGGACCTCAGAGAGGGAGCAGGAGAGTTTGTTCCCCTCCTGGGTCCTCTTTGCCTGGATGTTTGGTTTTTCCTCTACTTGTAATACTTCTTTCCTGTAAATAAATCCTGACTTACCACTAAGCTTGTGGTCCATCGAGTCCTTCTTTGAATCACGGAGACCAAGAACCTGAAATTCCGGTATCACCATTATCTTTTCCAAGCAATTTGCTTCAGTAATTTTTTTTAAATTCAGTCAGTCTTAATTTAAATGTCTCAGAGCAATTATTTTCATTTTAGCCTTTAAGAGCAGGATTAAGAGCAGGGTTCAAATTGTACTTGTTTTGTTTTACTTTAAGAAGTGTGTTATTTTTAATTTATAAATGTGTTTAAGACTTATACTTCTATTTTAAAATAATATTGAATAAGGCTTTCTGAAAGAATTCCTGAATTCAACTATTTTTTACATAAAAGAAAACTCTTTTACTTTGTTTTCTTTTTCTTCAGTGTGCTTGTTTCTTTGATTGTCTATTATATTAACACCATGATGGCAGGAAAATGGAATAGTTCTTTCTAAATTGCTTTCTAATACATTTGAGGAAACCAAGCGAGGGCTTTCTGGTGGGACCAGGCAGTTTGTCTACTTCACCAGGGACAGAGAAGGCAAGTAGAGACTGGACTCTAAAGGGAGACCCGAGCTTGGTGCCTGCTCTGGGACTCAAGGCTACGTCAAATTAAGAGAGAGTAATTTTTGTATTTTTGTCTACACTAAAGTTTGTCTTCCTATCATTTAACAAAAAATTTGCTATTGGTGCTAATTACTCTATTGAAAGACGTGGCCAAAAATCTGCATATACGAGGTTAGTACATAGCCAGGGCCCTTTGAGGGTATTCGTTACATATTATAATAGCATCTTTTTGAAGTCTCAAAAGAATTGAAGGTTTATTGTGACTACCCATGATACAACTTTGCATAGGTAGACGATGCTTGCTTGCTAAGATTTACATTCACAAGGAGACACCAAAATGTATTAGAAATTTTAAGAAGGGTAAAAGATGATCCACGAGACAAACAGAAATGGCACAGGGGATGCTCATGAAGGGGATATGTTACTTTCTTCCATATACGTTTTTGTGGAGGTCAAAATGACTGAAGATTGGCTTGAAATAATTAATTTTCTAATTATATTGTAACCACTTCCAATGTCCAAGTGCCAGATAAAGGCAGGAGATTTCTCTGACCTCAGAGACGTTACTTGAAATGTATTTGGAAGCTAATGACTGTATTATATTTATATTTAGAAATCAAGCACTTCATTTATTCTCTAAAATAATTTTACATCATTTTATATACTTATGCTAATTACTTTTATTGCACATTAAATACTTCAATAAAGAAAATCTCGTAATGGTAGAAATGCTCTTCTCTTCATTGCTTGTTAATGTTGTCCCTATTTCACTGCATCACTAACCCCACATTCACCTCACCCCAACATATCACAAAATCATGCTTTATATAACGAAATGTAGAATCGTAAGTATTGTCAACATGTTTTCAGTACTCTCATGTTGACAGCAATGGGCATTATTCTAGAAGAAGTTCACAAGATCAACTATTAAAAATGCATATATATGGCCTGTTTGATGGTAAGTTCTCCAGAGTTTGTTAAATCATTATGGAATGAATGAATAAGGAATGGAAGACCGTTTTGTGATAACTTGAAGATACCTATGTGCCTTGTTTATATTAGGACGTGATTATTGTAAATTTGGAAAATTTTTGTGTGTGTGAGTGTGTTGGGGGAGTCCTTGAGAAGAGAAAAAAAGACATCAACAAAGTGATATCCAAAAATCTGACATCAGGCTGCCATGCCAAACTCCACTTCCTCTTCTAATTATGAAAAATTTATTTTTGCTAGTCATTGGTTTCCAAGAGTACAATTAAAAAAAAAAAATAGGACTTGTGAGGAAGGAAGCTGTGTAAGGATATATAGTCACTGTTAATGAATCGAACTTGGCATGAATTTCCTTCCACCTGTATTCAATTATTAAGTCAAAACCCTTTCTTGCCAGTACCCTAATAGCTCTAGGTGACAGGTCTGTGAAGGGATCTCTTCCTAAGCTGACTACCTCTTAGGAAAAACTAAAATAACAAAAATTATTTAAAATCAAGAGATAGTAGAATAGATGTGGCTCTCACACAGCATTCTGGTATGATATTCTCGGGAGACACACTTCCCATATGTTATGCATTACTTCATTTCTGTATCATATATCATATGTTCTATACCACATTAAAACTTAATGTCAAAAAGATTTTTTTTGTATATAGTTTAATATTTAGAATTCATGGCCTCAGCTTCAAATTAGTGAGTATCTTTTAATAGTTTGTCATTGATCTTCCCTTTCAAAATTTTACTATTTTACACTGAAACAGCATAGGGATGCGACTCGGGTCACATCTTGACCTAGGAAGGCAATGTGGGGCAGCATCTTCTTGTGAGTAAAGTGTTTCAGGGTTACTTAAGCAAGACACAGGTTGACAAAGCACCTGGCTGCAAAAAACTAAGAACAAAAACAAACAAAAAAATAGACCTATGAGGATCCAGTTATCTCAAGCCAGAGTAACCCCCCACTTTGACCTCATTATGGCTTTTTCTTCGTTATAATCTCATTTGAATGCTAAAAATCATGCCCAGGCAAAGAAATTGAACATGCTCGTAAGATATACCATGCCTTAAAAAGTCTGTAAGAGACTTACACTCAGGTGTAAGCAAAATGTCTACTTAGACATCATCCCTTTCCCTTCTAAGCCTCATTAAAACTTTCCTTCTTTAATTCTCCACTGAACTCCTCAGAGCCAGCCAGAAGATTTTTTCTTTCTTTGAGTCATTTTCTCTCTCTCTTGCCCTAGTAGGGGTGTCCAACCTTTGTGGTTTCTCTATGCCACATTGGAAGAAGATGTGGGCCACACATTAAATACGCAAACACAAACAAAAGCCGATGAGCTAAAAAAAGGTCTGTGCATAATTTTTATGATACCACCACAGATAAGCAAAAATGTCCTCCCATAATCTGCATGAGGTCCAGTCTAGGGATACGATTTGGACTGTCTGTTAGCCTCGCCTAAGGACTCCCTTTGTTCTCCTGTTAATATTACAGAAAGGGTCAAGGACTCCCAGATAGGCAATGATTCACAATTGTGAAAATTAAATCAATTTGTCTGCTATACTTTTAATCTATGTGATGCTATCCTACAAGAACCAAAACCTACATGTAGTCTAACAAAAGGAAACTTGTAATACTGCATTTTAAAAAGTTAAGTTCGATATATTTTTTCTAATATACACTGTAGTCTTAATACCGGGTGCCCATACTTTAGGGCCATTCTGTATATATTTAGTTGTCTTATGCTCCATATTTTTCTAGAATTATATTGATTTTTTTATTAATATCTTATCTTCTCTTTCCCATTAAGGGTGGTATTTTTTTTCTAGGTTAGTTTTACTCTGTACGCTTAGAGTAATGAGTGTCCTCTAATTCTATAATTCCCATACAGTAGTTGAAAAATAAATTATAATTTACTTGGAACAAAATTGCATATTTAAGGTATCTAGAAGATTGAACACTACACAATATATTGAAGAGCATTCTTTTTTCTGCTTCGCCATAACTAGCTTCCTGAAAGTATATTAATTTTACTCTCTTTCAACAAATTAAATTTGACTTAAGCAAATAGTGTAAAGGGAGAGGTGTGACTGTGTAAATATGTATCATGTATATGTCTACTACTTTAAGCCTTGTAGAATTAGGTATTATTTTCCTCAGTCCTTTACAAATAAAGATGGTGATGTTCTAAATTTTCTGGAAAATTGCCCAAGAACACGGGCTAATAGGCTGATCCTGGCAACAAAACTACCTCTAATCAAACATTTTTAGTGCTCTTTATATGCTGGCATGATCTTACAAACTCCAAATACATTTATCTCATTTGGTCTTTAGAAATCTATTGTATCAATAAAACTGAGGCTTTAGGACTGATTTCAGCTGGGAGGCTAAGAAAGTCTTTCTGAAAATGCAATATTTAAGCTGAGATCCCACGAAAACATTATTAGGATTTAAGCAAGCGGAGATTGAGATAAAAATGAAAGAAGGATGCTGATATAAAATTGCTTAATGACTCATGTGACATTGATATGGAGTATATATTTTTATTGTCTTACCTATATTAATTTGCTGTCATCTAAAAAATTTCTAAATTCAAGTCAGTTTACATTGAGTAATTTTATTTTTCCTAAATTTTTTCCTTTGTTTATCAATATACAGGGTGTCCATAAATTTTGTGTTCAATTTTCTATTTTAAACTTTTAAATGGTTAAAGTATTGCTTTGTCTTTAATAACGTGTTCAATGAAATTTTTAATAAAGCTTAGTAAATTTCACTTCCATTTTTAAGGAGAAAAAACCATCTGCACTCCCCTGTATCTGCACTCCACTGAATCTTTCCGTCTTGGTCTTTAACAAGCTGTTAAATCCTTACAAAACCTTTCTAGGCCTTCCCTTACTTACTGTTCAGCAATAGGATCTGAACTGTTTGAGTCAAGGCTAGCCTTTGTAAGAAATGATGGCTTAATTATCTTATCTGCTTCCTTTTTATCTGCTCAACGTCTCTCCAAGTCTCTTGGCTGTCCTTCTCTGTTCCTTTTTGAATAAATGAGAGGGTATAATTTAGGCCATTAGTAATACACTGGGCGCCTAATGCTAAGCCTGCATGCGTATCACCAGGTTGCTCTGCCCTTTCTCACTTGGCAAATTTCCAAAAAGTTTAAGCTGTTTCAGCTGAGCCTTTTGATTCATTGCCCACCCATGTAACACTAAAAATAAAAAAAGACTTTCTAATCATTGTTTTTATTATGGGGGCATTGACTGTGATTAAAGTCCTACACTGCCCAAATCAAATTAGACTGAGATCAAAATGTAGTTGAATGTAAATTCCTCAAAAGTAGAAGCCTTGATTCATGTATCTTTGAATCTTTAATGTTTATCAAATATTTATAATGAGATTGAGACAATCACTAAATGATTCTATAACTCTTTTGAAGAGTGTATCATTGACATGGTCTGTGTTAGGATACAATAAATAGGATTAGGAGAGGTACCACATACTGAGAAAGAATAAAAATCTTCCTGTGATTCTAGGCCATTTAGTTAAAATTTTTTAGATAATAAATTCTCTGAATTTTCAAAATTTTACCAAGTTTTCAAAAATGTATTTTATTTACTTAACCCTGTAAAGCAAGTCATATAGAATAAAATATTTTTAGCAACTTTTTAAAAATCTGCCCTTTTGTTGACAAGTTTTATCTAGTTTTCCTAGAAACATTTACATGAATGCTAATAGTGGTGAAATAATAAATATCAAAAGGCAGTTTAATCTTATATAAATATTTAGAAAGATACATTTCACAATGTATGTGTAATCAATCAGAATAATAAGAGCAACCTAAATCAGATCTATTAATTATAAATATGAAATTCAAATATAAAGTTTTAGTTACTCTGAGCTAAAAATACAAAATTACGTCAAATACAATACTTGAGTATTTGACAAATTATACTAGAAATTATTCTTAGATTCCAAGAATTACATTCAAAAACATCTGAGAAAAGCATAAGTGGGTGAAACAAACCCTGTATCAGATGAAATGTTAAAATGCTGATTTCTAACAAGGAGCAGTTGGAATACATCAAATATATGGCCTTGGAAGTCGACTGCAGAGGGTTTTCATATGAAAGGGTAAAAAGACCAATACAGAATAGAGGAAGTGAGACATATTAGAAGATACTGCATAAACTGACTGTTACCTTAATTTAACGTTGACTATCAATATAATCTTACAATGTCTGACAATCAAGGTCACAAACTGATCCTAGCAAAAGTGCTAAGTATCCCTTTGCTGAATATCACTACAGTCACCTTTGACATTTTACCCTTGGGAGTTATGTATACACTGATGCCAGTGCCTACTCTATCCTTCAAAACAATTCTGGAACATTTTCTGGAATGAGTATCAAAGCTGTCCTTATGCTACCCTTGATGCCTTAAATACCATTAAAATGTCTTCCTTCAGTATTTCCTTTCTCTTTAGGTAAATAAAACAAATGGGGGACAGATCTGGTGAGAAGGGAGGGTGTCACAATACAGCTATTTGTTTAGTGGATTAAAAACTCCCTCACAGACTGTGCTGTGTAAGTTGGTGCATTGTTGTGATGCAAGAGACATTATGTGTTGGCCAAGATTTTTCTAATTGTTTCTATTAGTGTTTTGTTGGTCTGATATGCTTCTCACAGTCTGCTGACAATTTTGAAACAAAATTTCACAAATTTTGGCATGTTTGTGTCAGTTCTGTTTGTACAGGCAGTCCAGATCTCTATTCATCAATGACACTTTCTCTCCCCTCAGAAAAACTTTTAATACATTTGTCCACTGCCATTTTCTTCATGGAACTATCTCCATAAACTAGGAATAAGACATTCCTGATTTCACTTTCACTCTTGCTAAGTTTAACAGGAAGTTTATGAATGTTTGTTCATTGCTCTAATTCAGGCTCTGATACTCTCATGATATCACACTAAAGCACACGAAACAATGAATGCCTCTCAGCAAGAGACTGCCACACATCGACATGAACACAACTGTGAGACACTCATATACCAAGCTTATGAAATCTTTTGAGTTGTTTGTACAGTGCTGCCAATGTGGTGACAAGTTTTCAAACCTAATTGTCAGAACTCCTACCACAAATGGATCAAAATTAAAGAGAATAAAATGCCCAAAAGACTGAAAAATAGACAGGTGGTGCCTGTGGCTCATCGAGTAGGGTGCCGGCCCCATACACCGAAGGTGGCAGGTTCAAACCCGGCCTGCCTCGGCCTAACTGCAAAACAGAAAAATAGCCAGGCGTTGTGTTGGGCACCTGTAGTCCCAGCTACTTGGGAGGCTGAGGCAAGAGAATCGCCTAAGCTCAGGAGTTGGAGGTTGCTGTGAGCTGTGTGAGGCCACAG
Source organism: Perodicticus potto (assembly GCA_963574655.1). NCBI lineage: Eukaryota > Metazoa > Chordata > Mammalia > Primates > Lorisidae > Perodicticus > Perodicticus potto. The sequence goes on along the minus strand of CAUYRH010167266.1, from coordinate 4,161 downwards.
CACTCTATCAAGGGTGATAAAGTGAGACTCTGTCTCTATGAAAAAAAGAAAAATACTAAAAAATAGAAAAGTAAGATAAATTTTTAAATGATAAAAGAAATATCACAGTACATTGTGACTACCATTTCCTATGAATGAAGAGTTAAGTTTGATACACTGAGAAATTAACAAAGGAATTCTTGGGATAACCTTCAAAAGCATAAAAATAGGATTATGGAAACTGTCTTTAGGGATTTAATAGCAGATGATATAAACTAAAATAATCAGGTTGAAATTTTTGTTACAGATTATAATATAAAGATATGTGTTCTGAATATTATTTTAATAAAATTTTTGATAATAAATATTAATGTTTTAAAGTAATATGTTTTGTTGAAAACTGGTATATTGGCCATTTTTTTTAGTTGATCTCTTTTCATATTGAGCTAATCTTCTTCTGCTGAAGCATATAAAGAGCACTTAAATGGAATACAAACATTATTGCTAATCAGGGATGTACTATAGGGTTTGCTTTTGCTTTTTTCTGAGGCTCTGATATTAGTAGCTATAGGAAAAACAAGCACTGTAGGTTTGTAGTCATAATGGCAAAGAGAAATGATCACTAACTTGTTTTGGCTTCTAGGGAGATCATAAAGTATGTATAAAAAAGCATCACATGATAAGCATAAATATTTTGCAATAAAAATTTTGATAATAAATATTAATGTTTTAAAGTAATATATTTTGTGGGAAACTAGTATATTGGCCATTTTTTTTAGTTGATCTCTTCTCATATTGAGCTAATCCTCTTTTGCTGAAGCATATAAAGAGCTCTTACACGGAATACAAACATTCACTCTTGCTAAGTGATTTCTAACAAGGAGCAATTGGAATACATCAAATATATGGCCTTGGAAGTTGACCCTCCCTTCTCACCAGATCTGTCTCCCATTTGTTTTATTTACCTAAAGAGAAAGGAAAGTAAGAGTGAATCACATGATTTATGATTTTTTTGAGGTGAAATTTAAGTTTTTGTGTGAGTAGTACTATTATACCTATCTTGATGTCTTGCTTGTTCTGTATCACATCATACCTTTGTCTAATTCTTAATAAACTGTTCAGTATTGAAGAACTAAAAAAAAGAAAAAAATACTAACATTTGTGTTGAGTTAATTTATTCTAATGGTCTTTCTTGCTAAGGAGTTCTCATAAAGAAATTTCCACCAATTGATTACATAGTGATGGCTCATCCGTGACCCTGCGCTTTGACCTTCCAATATACACAGCCTTGTGAGAGACAAACATAAAGAGACTGCTGCAGTAGAAGGGGGAAAGTGCTTCTTACAGCTAATGTGAGAATATGGAACTGGTGATTTTGCTCAGACTCTAGACATAGGCTTCCTGGAGAAAACTGATGGCAGAGCTTTCTACTCAAAGATAGCTCTTATGAACAAAAAATATAAAGAAAGAAATTATGGTAAAGTTTCAAAGTAAGCTCTTCTTTCAGTTTTATTCATTTCAGGTATGTAAGTATAGAGATAGATAAAAAGTCTAAGGTGTTGCTGTAACAATAGTGTTATACATAATTGCTCCCATTGTTGAATAGAAATGTCACATTGCTTATGGAAGAAACCCTTTAAAGCTCACTGGCCCACTTATATGTAAGTACTTTCCAAACATGACTCAAAATTTTATGTATATTTCTGAGATCTAAAAAGGTCTTGTAAAATAAAAAGTTTTAAAAAAACTAAGATTTGTTTACATGAATTTGGCAACAAACTCTAAACTGAATAGACATACATGTTTGCTAGAGAAATATTTTGTTGGATATAGAATATTTAGAACCAAGAAGGAGTACTACATAATTTATCGAATATGTATCATGTTACCTTTATAAAATTTTACTTTAAAGTTTGAATTGTGAAACATAGCTGGCAGCAAACGTTTATGGTAAGAGATTATAGACTATATGATGCCACAGTGTCCTGCTGCAAAGCAACCTCTATCATTTTTATCTTCGACCCAAACATTTTCTCCAAGGTGCTGAAGAATAACGGAAGCTGAAGAATAGCTTCTAGGCCACAGGATTCTTAAATTACTCTGAGATTAATTTAAATAAAATATCACAACTATTACTAACTGAGAATCTTTTTATATTGCATATCATTCGCTCAGCATTGTGACTATTGCAGTAAGAGACATAAAAAAGAATTTAAAATTATATTCTGAGAGTAAATCTTCCACTCAGAGAAATACTCTCAACCTAAAAGGTACAACCTTCAAGTTCTGAAATCTTAACCAAGGCTTCTAGGACTTTTCTCTGTATTTACTGAATAGCTTGGCAAAGGCCATACTCATTTATGGACTTCTCAATATCAGAAGTAATTTATGGCTCTTGTGAACTCAAGATGTGCTTAGAGGAGAACTATTAAAATCAACTAATGACTATTTCTTTGAGAAAAATAAATTGTTCTCCTGTAAAAGTAGAACTTTTATTTAAAAAATATTCTATTAGAGTATACTTATTATTAGCAAATAAACTGCATCAGGAATTACAACTGTCAATTGCCCACCTTCTTTCTTTACAGAATAAGGAAATAGTGATTCATACACAACATTTTTTTTATCTTTGACTTAATTTTTGAATCCATAGCATGATTCTTTTTTAAAAAAATTTTTAAGTAGATGTAGGTTGTACAAATGGTTTTTTGTTATATGCAAGAATCATATAATGGTAAAATCTGGGCTTTTAGTGTACGATACATACGTTATAATGAATAAGTAATGTTTCATACCTTACCCGCTCCCACCCACCTCCTTCTGAGTCTCCAATGTGCATTATGTTACTCCACATAACTATGCATGCCCATTGTTTACCTCTCACTTTTAAGTGAATTTCAATAGTTTGATTCTAATGAATATTCCAATAACTATTTATTACTCAGCAAATATCTGAATACCTACTTGACAGAAATAAATGTTAAGAGGTGCAGAAATGACCACAATACCGACACGAACACATATTGCAGGGCTAATGGGTATATGACTGTCTACTTTAAACAACAAGATTCAGAAAATAGGATTAAGTATTCCCAAAGCTAGGAGTAGCCATTCAGGACACATACACTCCAGAGAAACGGGGTCAGTCCTCTGAGGTTAAAAGTTAAGGCTTTGCTTAAATAGGACGAAACCAAAGAGATGTAAGAAGATTACATTCTCTACAGAAGGATGGTTTACGAGTCACAACAATTTAATCTCTTACAGTTTATTTTCATTTCTTTATAGCTTATTTTCATTTTTTTTCCAATTGAAGAGAACAAATTTAGTATTCCATCTTAAGACAATGTGATATGCATGAAATCTTTGTGTGACCAAGCCAAGAGGCAAGTTGATCTGCAATGAAGATCAACAGTGAAGAAGGAAGGGCTTTTCCTTGGTGCCTCTGAGTCAGATGAGACATTTTACAAAATGACATAAGTAAGGAAGAAAGCTAAGCTATGATAAGAAACAAAGGTACAGCTGCCTTATTTTCACATGATAAACACGAAACTGAACACGCGCACTTCAGATCTGAGGACTTGGGGAAGAAAGGATTTCTGGCACTTATAGTAGAAAAAGTACATCATTACACCTTTAACTCAGGAAGAAGCACAGGACGGGCATCTCTAGCGAACAGCATATAGAGGTGTCCAATCTTCTGACTTCTCCCAGTGGCATTGGAAAAAGAGGAGCTTCCTTAGGCCACACATTAAATACACAACACTAGCAAAGCTAATAATAAAAAAAGGCCTGCATAATTTTCACAATGCCAAAGCACAAATAAAGAAGTCCTCACATAAGCCACAACACAGGCTGCAGGTTGAATACCTCCGGAAGACTTTTTCATGTGAAAAACTGATGAAAAACTCTCCAAAAATCCAAACTAAAATGGACTTTACATAGCTTCAAGAAATTTTGAATAGAATAATGTTGTCCTAAGTGTCAATTATAGAAATCCTTGCCCTTTGCTCCTAGCTTCCTGAATCATTGTGCCTCACAGTTTATGCCCTAAACTTTACTGGTCTTTAGATATTGACCTTTGATCACATACCCATGCCTGTGCTTTACTTTTACCCCTAACACATTCATATTATTTTGATTCCTAGCCCTGTGTCTGAACCAGCTTCACTGAATGCCCCTGTG
>CAUYRH010167265.1:0-19741 GCA_963574655.1 Perodicticus potto | reverse complement strand
CTTAATCATCAGAGAAATGCAAATCAAAACTACTTTGAGATATCATCTAACTCCAGTAAGATTAGCCCACATAACAAAATCCCCAAACCAGAGATGCTGGCATGGATGTGGAGAAAAGGGAACACTTCTACATTGCTGGTGGAAATGCAAACTAATACATTCCTTTTGGAAAGATGTTTGGAGAATATTTAGAGATCTAAAAATAGACCTGCCATTCGATCCTATAATTCCTTTACTAGGTATATCCAGAAGACAAAAATCACATCATAATAAAGATATCTGTCCCAGAATGTTTATTGCAGCCCAATACATAATTGCTAAGTCATGGAAGAAGCCCAAGTGCCCATCGACCCATGAATGGATTAATAAATTGTGGTACATGTATACCACGGAATATTATGCAGCCTTAAAGAAAGATGGAGACTTTACCTCTTTCATGTTTACATGGATGGAGATGGAACATATTCTTCTTAGAAAATTATCTAAAGAATGCAAGAAAAAGTATCCAATGTACTCAGCCCTACTATGAAGCTAATCTATAGCTTTCATATGAAGGCTAAAACCCAATTATAGCACAAGAATATGGGGGAAAGGGCAAGGGAGGGGAGGAGGGAGGATGAGTGGAGGCAGGGTGATTGGTGGGATCACACCTATGGTGCATCTTAAAAGGGTACAAGTGAAACTTATTAAGTGCAGAATACCAATGTCTACATATAGTGATTATGAAAATGCCATGAAGGCTATGTTAAACAGTTCGATGAAAATATTTCAGATTTTATATGAAGTGAGCACATTGTGCCCCATGGTCACACTAATGTATGCAATTATCTTTAATAAAAATTAAAGAAAAAAGTTTGGGTATAAGAGGACCTCTAATTATAGATTGCTGAGGCATAATCACTAACCCTGTTAGATGTCATCTTCTGTGTAGGAAAAGGCAAGGGTTGGGGTCATTTATCTTTTATTACGCTAACCAGTCTCTGACTTGAGGAGTCTAGTGGTTCAGGCAAGAGACACGTGATGCTATTATGCTTTATGTTCAAAGCATTCTTCTGGAGAGCTGCAGGTCATCACAGAGTCTCGGACTTTGATAAATTTTGCTGGCAAGGGGAAGGAAACGACATGGCTTCTTATGCTTATGACATGTGTGTTTGATAAGTAGGTGATCTCACAATATGTGAAGTTGTGCCTTGATTCCAGGTACCCCCAAAATTAAAACCAAGTCCTTTGTATGCTTAAGCCCTTATTTATAATGGTGAAAGGTTTGTATATAATCTTTGCACATTCTCCTGTCTATTTAAATCATCTCTAGGTTACTGATATGCTGAAGTATGCTAGTATACCAATGCACTAACCACAATGTAAATGCTGTACATGTAGTTGTTATACTGTGTTATTTAGAGAATAATGACATGAAAATAAAGGCTGTACTCATTCATTACAGATGTAATCATCCATTTTTTGGCAAACATTTTTAATCTGTAATTGGTTAAATCAACAAATGAAAAACCCAGGGCTATGGAGATCCCAATGCATATACTAGCTTACATCTTTAAATACATTAACCTTTATATATTAAAAATGTAAAAAAATTATAACAAGACAGCCTCAGAGTTGAGTTCAGTAGCAGCTTAATTACTGCCACTGAAATAATAATTTAGGATTAAACATAGCAGATTGGATATGTACATTTATCTCTGCTTCCCACTGAAGCTTCTAGGAAATGGCATTTAGTGAAGAAAAATGAAAAGAAGGTAGCACTAGAGAAAGATATTTTGAAAAAATTGGAAGAAAGAAGTGTATGACTAAGTGCTAACTAATGTGACCATGAGCAGAAGGTAGAAACTCTGGTGCCTGCAGAGAGCTCACAGCAAAAACCAGGGACAGCTCCCTTCGAGCTCAGGAAATGCTCCGTAACTGGAGGCAGCAGCTGACTTCAAAGTGTTCCTTGTGGAGCTAAAACCAGAAGGGCTTTTCCTAAATGCAGTTCTATTTTCTTGTTTCTATTTATCTCATAACTGTGCTTACTTTATAGCAGACACTTCAGTATTGTGGAAGTTCCTGGGTGGGGGGGAGGGTGTTGCTTCTTTTGTTTTCTTTTGCCTTCTCCCAGAGTATCAAGTTTCCTGTTTAGAAGCAAAGTCATGAGGTGGTCATTCATATTTTACCAAATGTCATTTTGATCTGGAATGGGATTTAAGCTTTAACAAGATTAAACTCATTCCTTTTAGCCCAGTCCTACTTCCAGCACACAGTGGTGTGTGGGAGGGGTCCAGTTTTTTTGATCTTACCTGCGTTTTGAGTCAAGGGGAGGTGAGTTGAGATTCTACCTTTAGACTCGACAAAGGTGGGTCCCCAGTTCCAGACCCTGTAAGAATTTGCAGGAAGGCATGAATTCTTTCTGCTTCTCAGCCTCACTTTCACTCCCCTGCTAAAGTAACATTTAGAGGAGATCAGGGAGGATTGGGGGGCCACAAACAATCTTGTGTTTTGAGGTAGTCTTGGCTCCCATCCTTCTTGCTGGCATCCACCATCACGCATAGGCCAGCTGGCCTCTTCCAGCCAGGCCTCACCTCTGCCAGCCACTCTCCTCCACCTGCCTGTGTTTCTGCAAACCTGGGGAGGCTGCCACAGCCCACTGCTCTGTGAAGGGATTCTCTCTCTTTGGAAGTCAATTCATTTAGCTTTCTTCTTGTCCACCACTCCTCAATTGTCTCATCGATAAGCACAATTATTATTTTGACTTGATATTTTTTGTATTACCACAAGGGTGAAAGTCTTTCCTATTGGTTTACATACGAACTGAAATCAAAATCTACTTTTTCAGGTTAAATTTTCAACTAACCTTGATAAAATACTTAATTTAAGAAAAGAGACAACTTCTAGGTCATATGAACATTAGTTGAGTACAAAATGATGATTTTGTTCTCAATCACAAGAAAACCTATTTATTACTCTTAGTAAATAATTTATTTGGTTCCTCTTTAAAAAGTAATGTGATAGTCCAGTATCTTTCTCTATGACTTAGTGTCTAAAAAAAGCTCATTCAATTGTTTTCTTATGCAATGAACTGAATCGTATAACCACCAATTTCCTTAACTACTAAGAGAAATACTTTTCTGTCAGCCTTCTAGAACAGAGGATTTATATGTGGCAAGCCAACTTATTAATCTATGTAAACAATAAAACTTAATTTATTTATGAGTTTTATTTCCTTCCTTCAATAATATCTGGCAAAATAGAAAACACTGCTGAGTAGTAATAAAAATGAAAATCATTCCAAATTTTGAAAAATTATAACCCACATAACTTTTTCAAATAATGAGAAGTTTTAGATTATCCATGGGTTATACATGGATTCTCTATTAAGAGTATATAGAAAAGTTGAGCTATTACTATGCTCTCCTTTGCTAACAAACATAAAAAATGAGTTGCAGCATGCAATTGATGCAAATTGTTCTCTTTTGCACATATGTTAACTGTTAATCTATTTTTCAAACCTGGTCTTTATTGACTGTGCTAAATAACTCAAATCTAGTTTATTGGGCTCATTGTGTTTTCTACACAGACTTGAGAATTGCATATTATTCTTTAAAAGAAATAAATCTTTCCAGTACACCCTAGTTAATGAAAATGGTGATTTTGCTAGAATGTGTTGACTTTTGCCTATAAATTTTGGCTCTGGTGTATTCAATCAATATAAACAATCAGTCTATGCATAAAAAGCTTTTTCACTGGGAACTGTGTCGCTGTACCTTGAGTACAGAACACCATTCAAAAGACATACTGTCCAGTACCTTTGGCTTCAGGTTATTAATTGGAATTCATGGTCTGACAATAATCTAATTGCCCTGTTGTTGGGTTTTGCAGAAAAAGTCCTAACATCACTATTGTTCCCCCTCTTACTTATCACAGCTTATTTCCCATTACAAAATTGTCTCTTTTTTAGCAGCCAGAGTAAAAACTGCAACACAGCGGAAATGAGGAGCATTGCATAGGAGTGGGAGGCAAGATACAGCATCCTGGGCAGCGCCTGTGGCTCAGGAGTAAGGCACCAGTCCCATAGACATGAGGTGGTGGGTTTGAACCTGACCCCAGCCAAAAACTGCAAAAATCAAAAAAAAAAAAGATGCAACATTCTCCTACTTCTCACACCAGCGCATGCCTGCTGCTATTTCTCTGTCTGGTGTCCCTTCACCCTAATCGTTTGACTCTGAGTTATACTATATGGGTGCTGCAACAAGTCACATCAAATGGGTTACCCAAAAGAGAGATCAGTTTGAAGAACAGACTCCTGGGGATTCAGGGGTCTGTTCATTCTTCCCCCACCCCAGCACTTTGGATCCATCAACACAAATCAACATTTTTATCTTCCTCCCACCCCCCACTTTCCTTTATTTACTTATGGCTCAAGAGAAACTGAACAGCTTTAATTATGGTTTCTAATTACCCATTCCTCCTGTGTATTTTAACCACAAATTATTGTTTTCACTACTTTCAGTAAATACTCAAGGTCTAGTCAAAAAGTGTCCATCAAAAGCTAATTTCTGTTTGATTATCCTGCATCACTTTTTTCTGTTTTGTTTTATTATTATTTTTAATCACGTCTTTTACTTCCTGCAAGGCTGCATCCCTAAGATGCTGGGTGAACAGCCATAGAAAGAAAGACTGAAAGCACAAAAGCAAATTTAGCACCTTAGAAAATGAAGCCAATTTGAAAATTCATTATTTAACTATAGTTTATTTAATCCTGCCAAGGATTATAAGTCTGAACAGAAGAGAAAATGATTTTTAATCACAAGAATATTTTATTTCTCGAAAAAAGAAAGAATGAATGGAAAGGAAGGGAATATGAGGAGGAGGTAGCAGTGGACAAGAGGTTAAAAATAACAGATCAGTGTGGCACCTGTGGCTCAAAGGAGAAGGGTGTGGCCCCATTGCCGTAAGTGGCAGGTTCAAACCCAGACTGGGCCAAAAAAACTGCAAAAAAAGAAAAAAAAGTAACAGATAAATGGAAATATTTGCATGGTGTGGCATTATACCCGATACACTTGGGGATATGGAGGTGGCTGTTTTGGTGAAATACGGGACTTCAACACTAAATAAATGTATACAACTAACTGGAATGATGATCACAATGCTTTTTTTTATGCCTGGCAATCGTCTGAGAAAGGCATTACAGTGAGCAGCTTGAGGCATGGGGTCCCCACTCACCCATTCTCTAATTGAACTTATTGATTCCAACCAAGACTGCTTTCTTGCTGATGGGAAGGAAGCTGTCGGAAATACTGTAACTTCAGTGTACTTTTACAGAGCACAGCTATGCCTTGGTTTCACTGTCAACAGAAATAGAAACTTCACCATGTGAGAGAACGCAGGGACCCTCACATTTTCATTACATCTCACGGGTTATGGCAGAGTATTAAGTTTTGCTTTCTTTAGGACATTTCTTGGGACTCAACTACCTTTCTCCTTTTCCCAGGAGCAATTATGACTACCTCGTAGATTAGAAGCCTTGAAAAATAAGCAGAAGAATTACCTGCTCTGCAATTGCATTTTGCAGCACCAAAACGTGTCCCAAGTAAATGTCCTTAGTATAATAAAATCTCCAACATTTGAAATCCTTTGAAGAGGAGAACCCCAGGGGAAGGTCAGGCTTGGTATTCAGCTATCCTTCTGAGAAGAAAATCTGTTTTGGAGTGTAATTGTTCCAAAGCACAAAAGACTGATGTAAAGACCTTCCCTGAGAGCAAAATTTAGAAGGAGAAACACACATGGGTTTCACACACCACACTGCGGGTGTGGAGTTCAGTAGGTCAGAGCCCGCTCATTTCTTTTCTTTCTTTGGCTTTCTGTTCTCATAATATGCTTGTGAGATAAAGAATTAATACCCCTGCTACATGTAAAATGAAATTGAAATTCAGAGACTCGAAGTTATGTGCTCAAAATAATACAAGTAGCCAATTATGGAGCAGAGCTTTGGACCACTGTCTTTCTGTCAGCAAACTCCATGTCTGTTTCACTGTACTCCAGCAGGGGTCCTCAAACTACGGCCCGCGGGCCACATGCGTTGGTGTGAATTGTATTTGTTCCCTTTTTGTTTTTTGCTTCAAAATAAGATATGTGCAGTGTGCATAGGAATTTGTTCATAGTTTTGGTTTTTTTTTAAACTATAGTCCGGCCCTCCAACAGTCTGAGGGATGGTGAATTGGCCCCCTGTTTAAAAAGTTTGAAGATGCCTGTTCTAGAGACAAGAACAATGCATAAGGAGGGAAGGTGGGAAAAAGTCCCCAAAAGAGAGGAAGTGGCTTAGAGTAGGGGAGGTAGGACTCTACAAACACCTTTTACTTTATTCCCAGTGCTGCCCAGGGTGGCTCTATATTGGCACATTCCTCTTTGCCTGCTCTCCTTCATGGCCAGCACTCATGGACCAGAACTATCACATACTTGGTACTCAAGTGAACACTTTCTTATCAGTCCCCCTCGTCTTCTGGTCAAAGGCAGATTATGCCTCCTTTCTGATCCCAAAGAACAAGAAACGACGGTCTTCCATCTAAAATCACACACTGTGCTTCTACACAACAGAGTCGCATGACAGCCACGTGTCAAGCCTCTATGATTGCACCAACTTGGTTCAAATCCCAGTCCTAGAATGTCCTAAATCATTATTTTGGCCAAGTTGTTTAATTTCTTTGAAGCCTCAGTTTTCTCATCTTTAAAATGTAGGTAAGTATAATACCTGTTCATAAGACAATTATTAGGATTAAATGAAATGGCCCATGCCCAGCACTGATGAAATATCTAGCTCATAGTAGGTACTTAAGAAATGTTAGCAAGGGTACAGGTGAAACTTACTGAATGCAGAATATAAATGTCTTAACACAATAACTAAGAAAATGCCCTATGTTAACCAGTTTGATGAAAATATTTCAGAGTATATATGAAACCAGAAAGTTGTACCCCATGAGTGCATTAATGTACACAACTATGATTTAATTAAAAATTAAAAAAAAAATTAAAGCATAACAAAAAATAAATGTTAGCTATTCTCATTGTGTCTCTCATAGCAGACTGTGAACACATGGAGAATAACAATATTGCCCTGGTCTACCTTTTATAGGTTTGGTATATAGAAAGTGGAGCAAATAGCAATTTGTAAAATGGCTAACTATGTACCTCTGGACATGACATCATTTTCTTATAAAGGACTTTAAGATCTATTCTTGAAGGAGGACTCTTTATTACCAGGTGGGATTGCCTGGTAATTAACTCTGTGTATATGGCTAAATCCTTTTTGAAAGGTAGGAAATATAAGTCACGTGTAAAACTAAAATCAAAATGGGAATAAGGACAGGCTCAGAAATAAGGCATAATTGGACATAGTCTAGTCAAGAGCAAATTGTAAAAACACCAATTTACAAAAATATGTTTGATGGCTAAGATTACGTCTCACAGGTGTCTGAGCACTGTAGACCTTCTCCTTGTGACTAAGGAGTTAGAAAAGCTTTTAAGGAATTTTTGACTGAGTTATCAAATGTTTTAAATAGAAACCATCACCAATTTGATAGCTGATAGGAAACAGTATACTTGGCAGGCTTTTGACTTTGACAGTGTTTTCAAGCATAAAATGTGATGCATTGTATCTAAATATCTTAATCAGCTGAAATGAAATTACTTAAAGTCCCCCTGGGATCTTATTTCCTAATGGCTTTGGAACTAAAATTAGCTTTAACTCATAAGGGTATGTGTTCATCAATTTTCCAAAGAGAATGCAGAGAGGGGCAGAGAGGGAGAGAAGAGATCATCTTTGTGATTTTCTGCTGTGTGACTTTGAGATATAGTGTCTGATGCTAAGACAAACTGTCTCCACTAAACCTGATGACTTCCCCAGGCCATGGTGCCAAAACCCTTTAAGCGTTAGGATTACAGAAGGTTCATCATTATGACCATAAATCATAGCAGCAAGAGAATGAAAGCAAGGTCCCGTGGAATTCAGTTGAAACAAAGAGATCTAAAGCATGTTTTTGCAGCTGCACAAGTTACTCATAGCAGTGAACTGTCTAGCCTTAGGATCAGCCTGCTTTAATTTTGCAGTGGCTTTGAGGTGTTCTTGAGTTTGCACTCGTCTAGCTGCTCTGTGAGATTAACGAGCAATCATCATCACTCAAATCTGTTTATGCAATCATTTAAATACAGCATATTTGAATTTATCAGAATTCTCAGCCTTCTCAAGCCTGAAACAGCCACATTGGAAAGTATTAATAGGGAAGTTGTCGTGATACTGTCTATCGTCTTGTTCAGGACCACTCATCCAAGGCTAGGTCTTTGCAGTGCTGAACAGGAGAGATGAAATCAAAGAACTGGACTTCACAGTGCCTCTTGCGTTAGACACATATAATTACCTTACCTAAGTTTGATGCAAAATAGGTCTGTAGGGATGCAGAGAGCACCAGGAACATGAAGGAGGAGCCTCCACAGATGCTGGTTGTGGGAACGGCAGCTAAGCAAGTTCAGGCAGCAGTAGGAGTGTGGGAATAGGGGGTGGTCACAGCCTCCTTCCCAACCTGGATCAGGTAGACTGAAATAGCAGCAGAAATCTGGATTTGGGGAAGATCTTCCAGAGCTGGATTGCTGTTGCCCATTCTCCTGGGAAATCTGTTGATACAAACCAAGGCTCTGAGCAGTGGCCAAGGATGGATGAGATGGGACCCAAGCCAAATAAAAGGAGACTCCAAAACCCTGGCTGGACACCATGGCCCCACTGTGGGCTGAGTGTCTGTTTACAGCTAAGGAAGGAACACAAAGCAGACAGCCTGCCTTGTGGACAGAGCCCTGGACCATCTACATGATGGAGATTAGTTGGATGTCCTGGTTCATCCTTGAAATGACAATACACTCTCCAGAGTCCAGCTGAAAGAAAGAGGTATCAGTGATGTCACATGGGAGGTGACATTTGTGACTAGCCTGCTGGACTGATAACTGTCAGATTACAAGTCTTTGCCTCTAGAGGGAGGAGTCAGCTGGGGTGGGAAGACACTGTTCTCAGGAATTCTTTTAGGAAGTCCTGAGGTTGCACAGATGCTTGCAGCCCCCAGAAGTATTACACAAAGGGAAAGCCTTACATTTACTGTGTAGAGAATTGTAAATTCTGATGACTTACTCCAATTCCAGCATCACTTCCAAAGACGATAGGACTCATCAGCCTAAAATAAGCCGCTTTTCTATGTGCTGTATGGAAAGAACATGAACTTACAATCAGATAGACTTGCATTCACGTATTGGCTCTGTTACTTCCTAGATGGGAATTGGAGCTGAGTCTAGTTATTTTCTACAACTTATTCTATGTAGATATAAAATGCATTGAAGATTAAATGAAAGAAAAATATTTTCTAATCTGAAAAATGAAAATAGTAACTCTACATTACTTGTGAGAATTACATTAAGTAACATAATAAGTAGGGATAACCAATAAATAGTAATGCCTTTTCATTATGTTGTCCTCTCTATATACAAGAATAGTATATTTGTGATGTTTGTATTGTATTTAATGATAGAAGATGTTTTTACTTCATCTGAATTGCAGGATTATTGATGTAAACTAATGAAATATAAGAGATGAAATGCAAAAATCCTCAGGAAAATATTAACAAACTGAATCCAATGATGTGCAGAAAAAATTATACACTATGACCAACTGAGCTTAATCCAAGGTATGCAAGATTAGTTCAACATTTGAAAATCAATTAATTTAATTCATCGCATCAACAGCTAATTAGAAAAATTACATAACCATAGAAAAAGATGAAGATCAAGTATTTAAAAAAAATTAAATGGCCAATTATGATAAAAATGAGTGCTTGGCAAACTTGAGGTAGAGGGTAGCTTTCTCCATCTGATTTTAAAAATCTACAAAAATACGTACAGTTAACATTACAGTAAGAAACTAGAAACTTTCCCACTAAGATCAGGAACCAAGCAAGAATGGCTCCCCACTACTTTTCAACAATATACTGGAACCCTTAGCTAATAAAATAAGATACATAAGAAAAGTAAAGGTATACAGATTGGAAAGGAAGAATAAAATTTTCTTTGCTCACACATAACATAAAAATCTATGTATAAAATTCTAAAGAATCAACAAAAATAACTTCTGGAAATAAAAGGCAGTTATAGCGAAGTTTCAATATACAAGGTTAATATATAAAAATCAACTACTTTTCTATATACTCACAATGAACAAGTAGAATTCAAAATTAAAAACACAATACCATTTATTTTAGTACCCCCAAAATGAGATAATTAGATATTAACCTAACATTGCAGGTAGAAGATCTACATGAGGAAAATTCCAAAATTCTGATGAAGGAAAGCACAAAAAGACTAGATAAGTACAACACCATCCACCTTCATGGATGAGAAGAGCCAATCTTATCAGGATGTCACTTGTTCTCCTATTTGATCAATAGACTTAATGCAACCTCAATCTAAATCTCAGCAAGTTATTTTGTGGATATTGACAAAATAATGCTAAAGTTTACATGAAAAACAGGAGACCCAGAACAGCCAATGCAATATTGAAGGAGAAGAATAAAGTTAAAGGATTGATACATGTATTACCCAACTTCAAGACTCACTTTATAGGTTACTTTATAGCTACAGTAATCCTGGTGGTATGGATAATAAAAGAAATAATAGACAAGAAAAAAGAGAGAGAGACAAATAGACTATTGGAACTGAATAAGGAGTCCAGCAATAAACCCACATGAGCATAAGTCAACTGATTTGTTGGCAAAGAAGCAAAGACAAAACAATGGAGAAAAGATAGTCTTCCTGGCAAACGATACTGGAACTTCCTCATGCAGTAGACTGAAACTAGACAAAGGCTTTACACCACCCACAGAGAGTAACTCACAATGGATTGCAGACCTACAAGTAAAATGAAAAACTATAAATTTCCTATAACATAAGATACTAGAAAATCTAGGTGACCTGGTTATGGCAGTGCCATTTTAGATAAAATATCAAGGGCACAATCTGTGAAAGAAGGAAATAATTTAGAAACTGTACTTCATTGAAATTAAACATTTCTACTTGGCAAAAGATACTGTCAAGAGACTCAAGAAGGCAAACCACAGACTAGGAAAAAATATTTGCATAGGACATATGTGGTGAACTGTCACCCAAGGTATAAAGAATTCTTAAAACTCAATGAGAAGAAAATGAACAATTTTATTTAAAAAATGGACAAAAATTCTGACCAAAGTTACACTAATGGCAAACAAATATACAAAAAAATTCTTCACAACATGAAATATAAATTAAAGAACAATGAGATACCACTACCTCCCCACTGGAATGGCTGAAACCCATAAAACCAACATCACCACATACTGGCAAGGCTATATAACAAATACGCTCAGGCATCACTGACATAATGTGAAATGGCACAGCCACCTTGGAAGGCAGTTTGACAGTTTCTCAGAAAGCTAGACATAATCTTTCCATACAATCCATCAATTGCACTTTTTAGTATTTATTAAAATGAGTTGAAAACTTACGTCCAGGCAAAAAACTGAACACAAGTATTTATAGCATCTTTATTTATAATTGCCAAAAGTTGACAACAACCAAAATGTCCTTCAGTAGATGAATGAACAAATGTTCACAGCACATCCAGACTCCAAAATTTTATTCTTCACTAAAAATAAATAAGCTACCAAGACATGAGATGATATTGAGACACTGAAAATGCATATTGTTAAGTCAAAGAATTCAAGCTACAAAGCCTTCATACTGTGTAATTCCTACCATTCTGGAAAGGCAAACATTCTGAAAAGGCAAAACTATGAAGACTTCAACATCAGGGCTTGGGAAGTAGTGGGTAGAGGGAGGCATGAGTAGGTGGTTAACAGAGGATTTTTACATCAGTAAAACTATTCTGTGTGATACTATAGTGGTGGGTACATATCATTATACATTTGTCCAAACCCATAGAATGTACAACTCCAAGGGTGAACTCTAATGTAAAGTATGAACTTTGGGTGATCACTTGCAACAAACGTACTATTCTGTGCAGAAAGTTGACAGTGGGGAGGCTGTGCATTCATAGGAAGAGGGGGAGATGAGAATTCTCTTCTAAATTTTGCTGAGAGCATAAACTGCTCTATATAATAAAGTCTATTAAAATTTAATTTTAAATTTAATAAAAGGTATTATGCACGATTATTACCTCTGTACACTTATCTGTTTATCCTAACTGCAAAGTATGATTGAGACCAATGTAGAGTCTCAGATTTTCTTGGTTTATTTTTCTACATCCTAAATTTGTTTCAACAGTAAAAAGTCAGAATCCAAGGAAATCTTAACCATCAAGAACATGACATAGTTCCATAATCCAGGGACTATGAGGAAAACATTTTCAAGTGGTGTTGATTCTTACTACAACAAATCTCAGGCCAATATTTCACTAAAATTAAGAGATTTCTGGAAACCTCAAACAAAATACTGATAAGAGTGTGCACAGTTATACAGAATTATCAGCATAAAATGCAGCCAAATTGAACACCAAGGTTGACACTAGGCCAGGATAATGGTTTCTTGTCATAAACTTTAAATTCTGCTGTAGTCCTATTTGAGAAGAAATGACCACAAATTGCTCGGAAATTGTTTGAAAATGTGATTGTCCTGTTTTTTGAGATTCCAGAAGGAAACAAGATACACGTGACGAATGCTGGAGAGATGACCCATCTGTTTGATCTCTGACAGGTGATGTGATAGGATAGCCCCAGGCTTGTAGACACCTTTCCTTGCTCTCTGCTTCCCCACTTGGAGACAGCAGGCATCTTCCTGCAGCAAAGAGCATGGTCTCTGTAGTCAGACGCACTGAGCCTCCAAATCTTTGCATAAATTGCTCAGTTTTTCTAAATCTCAGTTTATTTTTAAAAAAGGAATAATAATGCCTACTTTACATGATCATTTTGAGATTTGATGAGATCATAGATAAAATGGTTAGCATAATGTCGCATACAAAGTAAAAGCTATTATACTGAAGGATATTAGTTTTACAGACATGATATCAATCAGCGCACTCCCCTTGCTACAGGAAAATAATTCCCAATGTCAGGAATCACTTGAAGTCCAAGTGGGTCTTTGGCTTCTTGCAAAAAAGAAATCAAGAGCAAGCTGACAATGTAAAGTGAAAGTAAGTTTTATTGGGAAATACAGAAGACCTACTCCACAGAGACTAGTTCTCCCTAATAAAAACAGGCCCTGTGGGGTTTTTTATTTCTTTATTTTAACAATGGCTTAATCCAAAGCTACGGGATGGGGGCATATTTATGGTAACTTTTGGAAAGGGGCAATACTTTCTTAGAAGTGGGAGCCCTCTGCTTTTTTTACCCTATAAGGTCCCTGGAAACTGTCCTGGTGTTGGTGGGCATTACTTTCAGCATGCTAATATATTATAATTGAGGCATAATGAGCTGCAAAATCAAGCAGCAGCCAATTCCTTTTGCCATCTTGGTTCCAACCAGTCTTAACTTGTTCTGTCACCCCATCCTGTTTTCCAGTGGGATGGTTAGGGGCTTTTTGACTCTGTATTAAGCAGTGTCTGCTGGTTCCCTATCTCACCATCTCCCTCAACTTTCCTTCATCTCCCTGTGCATCTGTATGTGTATGTGTGGTTATCTATCCATATACTCATTCATTTGTTTGGTCAACAAGGCAGACACTGATTAACTTAATTATCACAACTCAAAACACTTAATAAATATCTATTGTGTGCTGGCCACTGTGCTAGAACCTATAAGAGATGCAGAAATAAATTAAATGTCTAGTCTGCTATTAAGGATTTCTACAGGCTTAATAGAAGACCAGAACATGGGCACGAATAATAATAATACAAAGTACCAAGTGTTAAATAGCTCAAACTGCACTCATTGAAATGCAGGTTGAATGACAGGAGAAGTCACTTTAGCAGGGGATTAGAGCAGGCTACCTACAGGAGATGCTATTTAAGCTAAAGTTTGCAAAGGAACTGCAATTGGAGAGATGAGGAGAAAAAGGGCTTCTCAGACAATCTGCTGCTCTTTCCATGCAATAACCTCTAAGCCACAAAATTCTAGATCCACAGTATTTAAGAGCTGCCCTCCTTTAACTTTAATTTGGGGAAACTGAGACCCAGAAAGAGGCATGAGCCATAGTTCCCAAGGTTGGTTAGTGTTAAGTTCAAGCTAAAAATTTACATAGCCTAATTCCCAGCCCAGAATTCATCTGCTTTCTCATTAACACTCACTGAACAGCAAGTGTCAGCTTAATGTCCTGTTTAGATATTCATTTTCCACATGTCTACTTTAGCAGAGCTAAATTATAATAGAACCTGACCACCAATAATTTTGTTTTCATTTGGCATAAACATAATAAGTGGCTGATGCTGGAGTCTAGTCTAACTTGAAGCATGGTGGTCACCCACACAAATTATACATAACTCCCCACTATGGCTCCAGCTACTTTTCCTGTAAATATTCTTTATTTGATTCTACAAATATTTAGTTACTCTTACAGTAGCAAAATCAGATACCTGGAAGGTACTCAATTTTACATTTTTTTGCCCAAAGTCTAAATAACTGGATGAATGGACAGATCTTTTGTGTCATTTATTACCAATAGACAGACAGCAGAGGCCCTCCAAAAAACCAAAGGATCAACTGCCAAGCTTGGGGAGCAAAACTGAGATTTATGGCATTTTAAAAAAATTGGCAAAAATCCAGCAGAGGAGCAGGCAACAAGTAAAGAGTCCCAGTACTCTTGCAAATTAAGCACAGGGCTGATTTAGAGAAAAAAGCAGGCAA
Organism: Perodicticus potto; assembly: GCA_963574655.1. Taxonomy (NCBI): domain Eukaryota; kingdom Metazoa; phylum Chordata; class Mammalia; order Primates; family Lorisidae; genus Perodicticus; species Perodicticus potto. Next base: position 4,892 of record CAUYRH010167265.1, on the reverse strand, counting down.
ATGTCCAAAGAATTTGAAGTACAAAGATACAACATTGGAGTTTGCCCTTCAAAGTCAGATATGAATAAAGGGAAAGACATGTTCTGTGTCCCCACTTTGTTCCTCTGTTCTCTTTCCCACTCTTGTAAGAGCTACACTAATAATTCCAGGTCAGTGTACATTAAAAGTCAGGGCCTGGTTGTAGCTGGTTGATTCCATTTTGCTGGCCCTTTCACTCAACAGGCCTAATTGGGGTAAAATCCAAGAGGCACGATGAGTCTGGAAACAAAATAGAGCAGCTGGTCTCATGGTCTGCTTTAGGCTGAAGCCCAACTACTCAATGGTGTTCCATACAACTCAGATGAGCTTGTCAGAATTCTGTGCATTGGATTTTTTGCCAAATCTCAGTTGATAATGATGTGTTTTTCACTGATGTTTTTCCCAGTGCTCTGAAAGTATGTCTCTCTGGGGAACCCTTGAGGAGCACTGGCTATGATCTAGGCATGAAGCAGGTGTTCCTGTAATCACAGATCATTACAAAATTAAAGTATTCCAAAACCCACCCATTTTTTTTTTCGATGCAAGAGAGATCCATACTTAAATCCTAGCTTTGCCACATCCTAGAAGGGACAGTTTCAAACGTGTAAAATAAAATAAGGTTCATAAGAAAAACTCGGTTACAGGGTTATAGAAGTCTTCTGTAAACTCTAAAGAAACATGCAAATATGTCATGTAGTAAATACACCAACTTTAGGGGCTAAGAGGAATGTTTCAAGTAGATAATCTGCTCCTTAGTAGCAAACTCACTATTCTGTGTTTCAATGCCCACATCTGTGAAATAGGTTGAATAATATTTTCCCCAGAAGGTTGTGTTAAGTTCAGATAATGTTTATAAAGTATCTGAGAAGTTGCAGTTATTTTTAAACAGTTCTTTTTATGATTGTATGAGCTGTTCTTACTAATATTTCTGCTCCAATACATATTAGTGTTGAACAAGCAGAGCTGATGCACAAGAGCAATATATAGAACGATGTTTCTTTGGCAGGGGCTGTCTTTGAACTTGATGCCTCTGACTCTTGCACCACCCAGGGCTCAGACAGTAGCCAGACCATATCTGTAAGGTGCAAAGGAAGCCTACAGTGAAGTCCAACTTTTCACTAGCATCATCAGAAATCTTTCCTCCTTTTCAGTGTTTCCCTTGAGGTCTTTCCATGGAAGAAACCCCCTTCTATAGGCATATTCAGCAAATCACAGGACCTTCTGGAAGGCAAGAATCCTCTATCTTGGCTCAACTGTGACCAACTGGCTGGGCTTGGGCCCTGCCATAGACCCAGCATCATTGATCTTTAACTGAATCACCAACTCCAGCCCAATATTATCAGAAGTGAGAAATACCCTATATTCACAAAAGATAGCCAGAGTCCAGCAAAGCCAGCTGCTCCCTTGATAGTAATCACATCTCAGCAAAAGGAGCTCTATGTCTGAGGATTTGATCTCTCAGGTAGGAAGGGCAGGAATTGATCACTAACCTCAGACTCATGACCTGGAGCCCTGACACAGATAAGCAGTCAAGCCACAGCCTTCTCCCTCTGGGCTTGCCCAAGTGATCAAAAAGACAATTACTATTTAAGAAGTGAAACATTGTGGGGTGGAGCCAAGATGGCGGTCTGTAGCCAGCTTTCCACAGAGGCTCCCATCCAGAAAGAGAGTTAAAGGACAGAAATTTAGCAAGAAAGCTGATGGTTCACATCTGAACCAAAAGAGAAGGTCTAAGAATGCACATCAATCCTGCTGGGGTGACCTGCAACCCCAAGGACACAAACAAAAGGTACAGAACACATCGCCAAGTGGACAGGAGTCCCCTCCCCCATGAGAACGGTTCACAGTATACTCCATACCTCCATATAAACAAGCGAGCAGAGTACAAATGTCCTCCCATTTTACCCCACAGGAGAGACCTTCTAAAAACCAGACCTTCTTCCCCTACTAGGGTGCCATAGCACTCTCCTGCCAGGCATAAAACTGTATAAAACTGTATATACTCTTTACCTGCAATTTTGAACTCCTGTCTCTCCCCTCCACTCTCTCCCTGAGGCCTGGAAGACTGTCCCCCATGGAGTTCAGATTATTGGGCCTTTTCTTGAGGGGTGTAGATGGGGCATGGACTGTTCCTTATCTGTGCTGACTTTACGGCTTGGGAGTAAGGAGAGGTTGATCAGCTGAGGGAGAGGCAGTACCCCAAGGCACCGGCAGCGGTGAGAATAGTGACGGTGGGGCTCACATCCCTTGGGATATCTTGAAGGAACATTCCCAGTCTCTCTGGGCAACCTGGGGAGGCCGGGCAGCTTCTCCAGTGGCGGGGGCTGGAAGAACAGATCTGGGACAGAGCGCAGGCTTCCGGAGTAAAGGGTAGGCCTGAGGCAAACTGGCTTGGGTGAAGCGCAGGGATAAGAATACACATGCAGAGACAGCAGACACCCAGGGCAGGGCTGACCCAGAGAACTGCTTTACTGAACTTCAGACACACCCGGACCCCAGGGGATCAAAGCTGAGACAAACGGGGAAAACAGCCAGGACAAAAACAAATTCAGGGAAGTTGTTCTGTTCTGTCAACAATATCAATCAGGGACAGGGCTAGAACTGAGTGAATTTCCCCAGCCCCTATCAAGCACCTCAGGTTTTCAGGCCTCACCTCCCCCTGCCGAATAGTGACAAAGAGTGGGAGAGACTGGTGGCCTGGCTGAGGAGACTCAGATCTCCCTGTGACTCAGGCAGGAGAAAACTCCTGGAGCATCTGCTCATTTGGAGGGAACTAGATCACAGCCCTGCAGGGTTACCAGTGACTGGGTGTGACAGAGGTGTAAGGTGGGGAAGGAGGCATCAACCTTCTCAGACTAATTTATATGCTGGGGGGTCCTTTTGCTCTCACAGAGCACCAGAACAAGTTACTAGAGTTGCCAACAGACCCCTGCTATCTAGTTACCAGAGACCTTTTGAACTCTCCCAATGGAGGCTGGTGCTGACTGGGACAATTGATTGGGATCTCTTCAACTGGGCCAATGACCCAAGGACTATCCAAAGTGGTACCCTGGGTGTGTGGTAGTGGGAAGATTTGATTGTCCTTTTCCAAATGCTACCTGTGAGGAGCAGGGTGACTTAACTGCTGGTATTACCCCAAAGTTCAGACTTCAACCAAGAGTAACTGATTCTCTAGGGTAAGACAGAGACCAGCTGAAAGCAAGAAAGACCCATTAACCCCACCACACCAAGAAGGTCCCCAGTTTCCCAGGCAGTAACACTCACTGTACAAGTCCTGACAAAACTCTAGGGGAATAGGTACAGACGTCAGTCCCAGCTTTCACACAAAGGACTGGCCAATCACTACTCCTAGAACCCTTTACCTAACTTATCCTTATCTGCTCATCTTGCCAAATGGTGCAAAATAATCATGGGAGGAATCAGCCAAAAAGCTCTGGCAACATGAAATACCGACCCCCCCCAAGGAACAATTCAATGGACACAACTGAAGATCCTATGCATAAACAGATGACCGAGATGTCAGAAACCAAATTCAGAATTTGGATTGCAAATAAAATCAATAAAATAGAGGGAAAATTGGATTTAGAAATTCAGGGAACATTTCAAAATTTGTCTCAAGGAGTCAAGGAATTCAAAGACAAAATGACTAAAGATTTTGACACATTGAAACAAGAATTTGCAGTACTCAAAGATCTGAGAAATTCAGTAGAATCCCTCAGTAACAGAATGGAGCAAGCAGAAGAAACAAATTATGACACTGAAGACAAAGCTTTCGAACACTCCCAAACATCCAAAGAGGAAGAGAAATGGAGGGCAAAAACAGGTCATTCTCTCAGAGAGCTGTGGGATAATTCGAAGAAAACCAATATTCGCCTTATACGGATACCTGAAAGTGATGAAGTGGCCTCACAAGGCACGGAGTCTCTTCTTCATGAGATTATGAAAGTGAACTTTCCAGACATGCCAAGAGACTCCAAAATTCAGATAACAGACAGTTTCAGAATTCCAGCACAACTCAACCCAAATAAGACATCCCCCAGGCACAATATAATTAACTTCACTGAAGTTAATATGAAGGAGAAAATTCTGAAAGCAGGCAGATGGAAGAAAACCATAACCTACAAGGGGAAGAATATTAGAATAACTGCAGATTTCTCGGCTCAAACCTTTCAAACTAGAAGACGATGGTCATCGACTTTTAATCTCCTAAAACAAAATAAGTTTCAACCCAGGATCCTGTATCCAGCCAAACTGAGTTTCATTTATGATGGACAAATTAAATACTTTAATGACATCCACATGTTGAAGAAATTTGCTATAACTAAACCACCTCTCCAGGATATCCTCAGACCTATCCTCCATAATGACCAGCGTAATTCTCCACCACAAAAATAAACTCACTCAGAAACTTTCAATCAAATTCCAACCTCCACAGTGACAAAAGAATTAAAAATGTGCACTGTACTTTTGAAAGGCTTATTAATAGTCTCAATTAATGTGAATGGTTTAAATTATCCTCTAAAGAGGCACAGGCTGGCTGACTGGATATAAAAACTCAGGCCAGATATCTGCTGCCTACAAGAATCTCATCTTACCTTAAAAGATAAATATAGACTCAAGGTGAAGGGATGGTCATCTATATTACAGGCAAATGGAAAGCAGAAAAAAGTAGGTGTTGCAATCTTATTCTCAGATACAACAGGCTTTAAACTAACCAAAGTAAAGAAGGATAAGGATGGACACTTCATATTTGTTAAAGGTAATACTCAATATGAGGCCATTTCAATTATTAATATTTATGCACCCAACCAGAATGCGTCTCAATTTATAAGAAAAACTCTAACAGACATGAGCAACTTGATTTCCTCCAGCTC